>JANHAO010018504.1:0-13574 GCA_026873985.1 Saraca asoca
TTCTAAACCTTAAACTATTGTTACATGCTATAGGTTCGCCTACAGATCTGGCGTTTATTGTGTTGTTGAATTTCTTCTTGAGATTGCGAAATTCTTTCAAAAATAGCTTTTGTTAATGGAAACTTGGAAGAGGAAGTATATATAATACACCAGAGGGTTTTGTATCTAAGGCCAAACCCTACAATGTATGTAAGTTAAAGAAATCCATTAATGAAATGAAGCAAGCTTCATAGAGTTGAAACATCTATTATGAAGAAGTAGTCAAATCATTTGACTTCATCAATAATGTTGATGAACCTTGTGTTCACAAGAAGGTTAGCGGGAGTGCAGTTTTGTTCCTATTTTTGCTTGTAGATGACATATTGCTTATAGGAAATGACATTCCTATGTTACAATTTGTTAAGTTATGGTTATCCAAAACATTTTCCATGAAAGATTTGGGAGAAGTAAGCTTCATTCTAGAGATGAAGATCTATAGAGATACGTATAAAAAGTTGCTTAGCCTCTCCCAATCCATATACATAGACAAGATGCTAAAGAGGTTTAGCATGGATGGGTCTAAATGTCTCATGGTGCTCCCTTGTTTAGGAAGGATTGTCCTAAGATAGAAGATGAATGGAAACTCATGAATGAGATTCCCTATGCATCCACAATAGAATCAATCATGTATACCATGCTATGTACGCAGGCAAATATCTCTTATGTACTAAGTGTGACTAGTAGATATCATGTCAATTCAGGTGAAAGACACTAGAGTACAGTGAAAACCATCTTTATGTACTTAAGAAGAACTAAGGATATGTTCCTGAGATATGGAGGAGACCCTGGTTTGAGAATCAGAGGTTTCATAGATGCAAGCTTTCAAGTAGATTGAGATAATTACAAATCACAATTAGGATTTGTGTTCACTCTTAATGGAGGAGCAATATGTCGAAAAGGTTTCAGGCTATGTGGTATGTTTGAAAGGGCTCCAAGCAAGATATCACAACAAATTCTACAACTAGATTCCTTGTTACTTTAGAAGCTGCTTAGGAAGATGTTTGGATAAATATGTTCTTCACAGAACTAGGGTTAGCTCCTAACATTGTTATTATCATAACAATGGAGCCAAGCATAGGCTAAGGAACTATGGCTTGGTTAAAGATCCAAACACATTATGAAGTGTTACCATCTTATTAGAAAGATCATAGAGAGCAACGAAATAAGAATAGAACAAATTACCATAGATGACAATGTAGTTGATCCTTTTACTAAGGCTCTATCCTAACAAAAGCCAGAACATCATCTACAAAGAATTGATATTAGATATAAGGGTGATTGGCTTTAGGTCAACTGGAAGATTGTTGGTATAAGATGCATTAGATACAATTGTTGTAATGGCATGGATATGATATATCTTAGCATATTTGATAAAACATTATGTTTTAACCTATTTATCAATTTAGTTTTAAATATGTATATGTTAGATATATGTATACTATCTTGGATAAAGTCTCTTTTTAAATATAATTGTGTACAAGTAAATTACAACAAGAATTGTAATTATAAGATAATTTGTACATATAATTATAATTTCTAAATATCCCTAGTTGTGGAATAATTGAGAAAATAGGATATCAATTATTTATGAGTAAACTAGCATATGTTATGTCATATTCTTTGGAAAAATGCAATGATCTCATACACTATTTGATATGAAGATCTCTAGACAAACATATGGGTATATGTTCGAGAACATATGTCTAGATTGACTTGCCTAAAGAAATCATATGGATTGTTATCATGTGTCAATAGACTTCTCATATGAAAGGTGGTGTAAGTGATCCTGAGGCTTGAGATCAACACGGTATCTTGTATATGGAGTTGTATACTTTGATTTTATTCTAGGCTTGAACTTTTAAAAAAGTAGATACAAATAAGGTTTAGAACACAATAAAACATATGAATGTAGTGATTGATCAAGAGAGAATTCATCCTCCTTGGTAAAAAAGCAAAGATATTCTAATGATGTTTTGACTTTTGTGCTATAATCAAAATTATAGGCCTATGTATTGATTGATATATAAAAGGAGTTTTATGTATAGTCAATTAATGATACATAGAAATAGTTTTTATGTATAAATGATTATAAGATAGCACATGGTTCAATATACACCCTAAATTGGACGTTCATAGGGTTAACACTTCAGCCATACCCTGTCCAATTTGAATATCAAAAGGTGAAGGGATTGAATTATATATTAATACCTTGTTATGAATGGTTTAATTTTCAAAGAATCTATTCTTGGCATTTGGGTGGTCATGAAGCTTTTCTAGAATCCAACCATGATCTATGAATTTGTTTAAACAATTTGAAGAAATTGTATTTGAATTAAGAGGAGTTTTAGTTCAATTAAACTTGTAGAAGTTTGTAAATGGATTCATTACCAACATGCATGGAAGCCTAATAGGTCACACATGACAGAATCTCTTTGATAAAAAAGTCAAAGGAAAGTTATGATACAAAATATTGTGAATTCAAGAGTTAAATTGAGTGAACATCTTAAAAATTTGAAATGATGAATTAAGTGTCGGTGTGATTAGAAGTGTCAATTAATCAAAGATTTAATAATTCTAATAGAGAATATAATTATTAAATAGTAGTAAATTTTCATAGTTGATATTTAAATGTTGGAGAATATTTATATTAATTCTAGAGGAGATCTAGAATAGAGTAATGGTTCCTCATTTGGAAATTATTTTAAGTTAATTAAAATAATAAGATAATGATTATAAAAAGAGAGTTTGTGAGTGTGGACTCATAGAAAAGCTTTTGGGCTTTTGGCACACACAAAAAGGAAGATTAGGTCAAGGAGTGTAGACTTCTTGGACCATAGAGGCTGCATTGTCCACCTTGAGTGGATGGCATAAGCAAGAGGCAGCCCTAGCTTGTGCGCTATGCATGAAACTTACCCACTCTTGCTTGTGCTCCAAACTCTCCTATTTAAAGAGGTTAGAAGCCAACCTAAATAGACAAAAGAGTTTTTAGCCCTAAAATATGTGTTGTGTGCTAATTCTCTCTTCATAATCTCACTCATCTCCTTTTTGTATTCAAACACTTAACCCTGCCCTAGTGAATTGCAATTCCTTGGAGAGCTAGCATATCTTAAGGTGAGTGGTTGAATTTCCCATTCTACAAGTTACATGAACTTTGTGGAAGCTTTGAATAAACTAATTTGTGTGGATCACTGTTGGTGTTGGAAGTGAAATTCGAAGGAGTTGTCTGGACACAATTTGAAGGAGTTAATCATGGGGCTTGTTCATGGAATTTCTTGGAGATCAAACTTAGTTTTGAGAACTAGGGATTTCAAGAACAACTCTCAAGAAGGTATAATTTGAACTATTATTTTAAATTTTACCTTGCTTTTGAATTAATATGCAAATAAGATGTCCAGGGTTTGTTAAAAAAAATTAAATTTCCATTGTGCATACTTGATGCTAATGATAGGCATATTTGATAAGCTCAGATCTAATTTTCCTAACATTAGGATGTTGCTAGCATATGCTTGCATAAAAGGTTTTATGCTCTATTAAATGGATATCAAAAGTGTATTCTTGAATGGATTAATTACAAAAGAAGTGTATGTTGAACAACTTCTAAGTTTTGGGTGTTTCTTCTTTCCTAATCATGTTTATAAGCTTAAAAAAACTCTTTATGATCTCAAACAAACTCCAAAAGCTTAATATGAGTGTTTGAGCGAATTTCTTATGAAAAATGATTTTTCAAGAGGAAAAGTTGACACCACTCTATTTATTAAGCATAAGGGTGATGATATCCTTTTAGTGTAAATGTATATTGATGACATCATTTTTGATGCTACTAATAAGTCTATGCGTAAAGAATTTGCTAAGACCATGTAAGGAGAGTTTGAAATATCCATGATGGAAGCATTTTTGGTCTTCAAATCAAGCAATCAAAGAATGGAATTATTGTGAACCAACCCAAATATACAGAGTGGTTGCTCTAAAAGTTTGATATGGAAAGCGTAAAGCCCTTTGCAACTCTTATGAGCCGATCAATAAAATTGAAGCTTGATAAGGTAGGTAAAAAGGTAGACATTACTATATATAGAGGCATGATAAGTTCTTTTCTCTATCTTACCTTAAGTAGGCCTAATATCTATTTAATGTGTGTATGTGTGCAAGGTTTCAAGCTAATCCAAAAGAATCCTATTTAATTGCTATTAAAAGAGTCTTGAGATAACCTGTAGACATACCACATATTAGCTTGTGGTATTTTAAAGCAAGCACTAGCTCCTTAGTATGTTATTCTAATGTTGACTTTGTAGGTAGCAAGATAGATTGGAAGAGAACTAGTGGAATATGTCAATTTCTTTGCCATTCCCTAGTCACTTGGCAAAGTTAATCGTAAAACAATGTGGTTTTGTCCACTATGGAAGTGGAGTACATAGCCACTGTAGTTATTGCGCTCAAATCCTTGGGATGAGAAACAATTATTTGAGCTTTGGTTTAAATTTTGATCACATACCTATCAAATGTAATAATACTAGTGCCATTAACCTAACTAAAAATCCTATCATACACTCTTGAACCAAACATATAGAAGTAAGACATGATATCATTCGAGATTATGTTCAAAGAGGAGATATTGCCTTTGAATTTATTCAAATTGATTTTCAACTTGAGGACATATTTACAAAAACTCTTAATGAAGATCACTTTACATTTATAAAAAGAGAGTTGGGCATGCTAAATCCCTTAGAAAAGACCTCAATTGAATTGAAAACTTATTATCATTTGTTTTGGCTTCCGAGTAATTGTTTTGAAATTGTTTAAATTGTTTTGAATTTATTTAATTAATTTTCATTGAATTAATTATTAATTTTGGAATTGGAGAGTCCCTGTATTTTTTAAATGCCATATTGATCAAAATGGACTCTCATGCTATTTGAGATGATTTTGATATGCATTTGAAGTTGAAGATTCATGGTTTGGATTTGGGAAAATGCTAGAAAAATTGAAAATTTTGAAGTTGGAACAGGGCTAGAATTGACTCACGCACTTTGAATGGGTTTTTGGCAATTTTTGGAAGAATATAATCAATTCATGCAAGTTTAAGAGGTCTTAAGTTATTTTTAAGTTGGATAGAATCAATTCCATAATAGATTCTTGCATTTTGAACTAGACTTCTGACTGGGTGGAATCAATTCAAGAATTAATTCCTGGGAAATTTTTGAAGCGAGGAATTGATTCAAGAATGGATTCCTTTGGGAATATAAATGTAGAAAACGCATTTCAATAGATGACTTTTGTAATTTCTCTTGCCCTAATTGTCTCCTCTCACTCTTAAACCCTTATCTACTCTCTCCAATCCCTTAAATTCATCAATTCTCTTACCAAAACACCTTACCCAAACATCATCCCACTTAAGTTCCCTCACTTTCACTAACTAAAATTCTCCCTTTCTCTCCAAAATCCCTAAAATTCCAAAAAAAAAAAAAGCCCAAATTCTCTATCTCACTTTACAGGATGCACAATGACAGATGATTTTGTGCATAAGAAGTAGAAGATAGACGGTTGGTAACAAGTGAGCAAGCCATCCAAATTTGGCTACAAAGGATGACAATTTCTTTCTCAACCAAGAATCCTATGATAGGTATTTAAATTTCAAAGTTAAGAAGGTTGATCCATTAAAATGTTGGGAAATGAATTTTCTTTGCAATAATCACTTTGAATTGCCTGCTATTTTGGACATATTTGAATTGAGTAAGTTTATTTAGTGTTTCATGCTACGCTAAACTTGTTAGAATGTTTTATTCTAACCTAGATGTTGGGCAAGTCCAATTATCTATGACTATCATGAGAAAGACCATTAATTTAAAAGTTAAATTACTTTGTAAGCTGTTTGAGATGGATGGTTAAGGGATTTGGGTAACTAATAGAAAAATGGAAGGGCACACCAAAGTTGAAGCCTTGAAACTTTTATTTCCTAATACTCCTTTCACTTACTTAAGTGGAAAATTATTGATTACTAGATTGTCTATGGAGAATTGTTTGCTTCATTATACTATTGCAAAAATTATTTTGCCCAAGAGCACAAACTATTCTCAGTTTATGGATGATGAGTTATTTCTCATATGGGTTGTCTTTAAGGGTGTTTCCATTGGCATTCCCTACCTTATCCTCACCAATATAGGGTGGTTTCATACTATGATGGACACAAATTTTCTACCTTATAGAATTATCCTCACCAAAATTTTCAAGCATTTTCAAGTTTAAATGAGGCTTGAAAAAGAGATTCTACTGATAAATAACATTGCAACCATATATGAAAGGCATCTTTATTCAATGGCTTAGAATATGCAAATTGAAGGTGCAGGAAGTTGATTTCTTGCTCTTCTAGTAGTAGTACCACTGGTGGTTCTAGTTCGTCTACTAGGAGTAATAAAGCTCAACAAGAAGCTTTCAACCTCCTCAAGTAAATGAAAATTCAATAAAATCACCTCTATGATTTAGTGATGAAGAACTTTGAAAGAAATTACATGGAACAAAGGCAATTTGTTGACCACTTGAGCATTATGCAAAACAATATCTCTACTTTTCAAGTCAATATGAATCTTGAAGTCAAGGAATTCCATGATCGCTTGAACAACATAGGTGCCCAAATTAATGAGATCAATGAGTTCGTGATACCTCTTGGATATCAATAGTTTTGGTTTTCTATTTGCTTATTGATAGACATTGCTTCCCGTAGCCCCTATTTCCTCTTTACTTATGCTTAGTTGTTGCTGATCTTTGGTTTATCTTCGATAAATTTGCTACATTTTTAGTTTATTTTGGATTATTATGTTAGACTTCTCTTTAAATATCTTGTTGCATTTTAATTTGGCTTTTGCTTCTCTTGATTTGGCTATAATTTTGCTTTTTGATGGTGCCAAAAGGGGGGAAATTTGCTATTTTGGGAGTTATGAGGTTGTGGGAATTACTTGTGCTAAATTGCTTATTTTATATATGTTTTGAGTGGGAGATATTAATTTGAGGGTGAGTTGTGTGCTGAATGATCATATATTATCTCTAACCCTAAAATTATTTGTTGTCATAAAAAAGGGGAGATTGTTGAGTACAGCCCCTATTTCAAATGATTTACTAATTTATTTTGATGATAAAAAAAATATTTTGAATACATATATTGACATTAATTTCAATGGAATTACTTGGGAAGAGCTTGAAGATATTATTGAAGATTTAGTTTAGGCCTAGGAATTTATTTTATAAAGGTTTAGGGAATTTAACTCAAGGATGAAAAATATTTTTCATTGATATTTGACTAAAAAAGTTTGGAAAATCTCCTCAAAATAATTTTTCATGATTTGTAAACTTTTGATGAATTTTATCTTTGAGAAATATAGTTTTTAGTTGAAATAATGTTTTGAAAAACAATTAAAATGATGTTTATAAAAAAGCCCTTTCATAATATTTATTGATAATTAAGTTTTGAGGCAAGAATCGATTTTGGAATAGATTCCTATCCAATTTTGGAATAGGGAATCAATTCAAGAATTATTTCTGAAGCCAAAAATAGGGATGGAATCCATTTCAAAATCAATTCTTGCAACTCAAGTGAAATTAGGGTGTACGAGAATCAATTCCTCTATGTCAAATTTCAGCCCAAGAGTCTTCCGACTTTAGGAATTCAATTCCAATTTGAAAAATTGCCTTGAAAATCGATTCCTTTGTGATAAATTTTGAATTAATGGTTGATTGTTCTATCTAATGGCTTTCTCACTATGTAATCATTTTCACACATCCTGAGTGTGATTTTCCATCACTTTTAGAGGTAAAAACACTTCTTGTACTTTGAGTTTCAATTGATTTCTTCTTTGTTTGATCTTGAGCTAGATTTGAGTAATCCCCAACCTAGTGAACTTCAACTAGTGATATGAACTTTTGAGTTCTTGATTATAATTTTTCATATCTTTTACTTGCCTCTAGGTAATTAGGGTGATGAAACCCTAGATTAGCAAAAGTGAGGAATCTTAAAAGAGTTTGGTTGCTTGGGTGTTGTTACCATCGTAAACACTACAAGAATTTGACTATTGGGTAAGAAAATTTAACGACAAATATTTAATCACGGAATTATTGTCAAATATTCCATCAAAAAACAACATTTTAATTGACCCAATTGTTCAAAAAAAAAGTTATTATTTAACGATGGAATTAGTGATAGAGAGGAGCACTTCCAATGTTAATTTCATTATCGACTTTTGCTGGAAATTTGAGCCAAACTTACCAATGGAATTTGGAAGTGGGACTTTTTAAAATTAAAATACTGATGGAATTAACAATGGATGTTGTAATTATTTTTTAAAAGTTTTCACCATTTAAAAAAATTTATATTTACCTGTTTAGTGATAGATTTGCATAGATCCATTGTTAAGTTGGTTGCTAATATGGAGCACACTATTTCATTTATTAGGTCAAGCGATGGAATTTTCCATTGCTAATTTCGCTGGTAACCTAAAAATATACCTTGTTCGTGAATTGACCCCTCACTTTTGTGTTTTGCTCTTTTTTTCCTCTTTCTCCCACTCTATTATGAAGCCCTTTGTCTAGGGATTCAATCCAGAGCTTTTGCCATTAAGCGATGCAACACATTTGTCAAAGATTGTCATCATAGTCTACAATTGAACAAGGTAAGTTTCATAACATGAAACTAATTTTTTTGTAATTTAGGATTGAATTTGTAAATTTAGGGCACCCATTGATTCTTTTCCATCAAATTCCTATTCCAAGTAATGAATAAGCAATAAGATAGCTTGAGAGTTAATTTAAAGGCCTAAGAATATATCAAAGGTAAAGCAAGTATAAAAGACTTAGTCATTGTAAAATGATTAAGGTCCATGGTTTTGAATCTGTTGATGAAATTCGATGAGTTAGGTGGATTAATTAGTTTTCAAATTCCTTCAAGATCTATAGGTATTGATTTATTACTTGACTAGTTTAATGGATGAATGGATAGTGTGAAACATTTGAATGTATATGAGATCCTGTAGGTTTAACATTTTGTGTATTATGATTTTAGGTAAACAATAATTTTTAGGTTAACATTGTGAATCATTTGAATTTATATGACATCTTTTAAGTATTCAAATGCCTTTTGATTTGTTATAATTGCTTCATTTTTTATTGTTTTCCCATGAACTCTTACAAGAGGCATAAATTTCTTGCTTTAGGTACATGTTAATGCAAAATTTTATACATTTCATATGACTTAAGATATTTAAACTTGAGTTGGCATATTGGATGTGTCTATAGAGTCCATAGAGTCTTCTTTAGATTACTATTTCAATACTCTATTAATCTTTTTTTCTCCAGTAATTTCTTTTTGTAAAAAATAGAGAGCAAGGTTTTTAGGTGGTTGGGTGATAGATTGTTAGGAAAGAAAGAGGGACAACAAATCAATGTCTTGTTTTTTTGGATGAAAGTATCATTGCCTTTGTTGCATATCATTATGTAAAAACTCAATTATGATAGTAAATTAGTTAACTAGATATTGGATCTTGTTGTGGTAGTATCATAGAGGAGGAATAAAATTATGGGGTCAAGTTAAATGGAAATACATTTAAGACACTTTGTTGTCAAACTTTGTTAATGGATTGCTTATATGTGATTTTGCCCTAAAAGCATGCTATTCTACATTGCTCAAAAAAATGCAATGATGTCTCGAATCCCTTCTTGAATTTTATATATTTACTACTACCATGTTCATGTTGCTGTGTAAGAAAAAATTGATCTTAAACTCCGTGAATAATAAGTCAGTTTGATCATATATAAGTTATGATGTTACCAATGTTAATGCTTAAAAAAATGGTAACAATAATAATAATAAGAATAATATAAATATAAATATAAAGATAAAATAAGTTTATGCTAGGTTTGTATTAATTTATGCAATGTATAGCTTAGTTGAGCATGAGATATTAGTAGTATAGTAGTATAAGTTATATATTTGTGTTAAACTAGATGCGTAGGTTGTATGATAGTTGCACGCTTGTAGTTAGGCCAAAGTCCATGAATCCCAAAATCCATTACTGGTTTTCTAGTTTTTGAACAATAGCAACTATAATATTTATTTTCAATACCTATTTATTGCTAAAAAAAGCATGTTTATAGGTAAGTTTGTAAACTATGAATATGTATAGTATTATTATTGTTTGAAGAGATAAATATACGTAGGCATGTTGTTTTGTTATTGAGTAATAACTAATTGTGTGTATATTTTGGAAAACTAAGATTTCTTTATAATAGTTATGGATTATTGTCTATGCCCATGTTATGTATTTAATTTCAATTTGCAATTGGTCTGCATGGTAATGTTGCTTTAGATTTATATGTATAAGTTCTCTTTTACCTAGTTGATGTGAAGTTTTTTACTGGTCATTATAATTATGTGAAAGATAATAATAGCCATAAAATTAAATGACTTGAAATGAATCATTGTGATGAATAGTTAATCCATTCAATTGTTCTAATTAAGTATGATGTCTTTAGGATGTGGAGGTAGATGTAACGGTGCTAAGGGTGGTTGCGTAGGCAAAGGTCATGGTAGGGCCACCCCTCATTTGTCTTCAGCCATTTATAGTGTCACACCATCTACACAGACTTCGTCGTTGCCACAACAGTTGTAGCCTTCACCTCACTAGGCGTTTAGCCATGCTTAACCAACCTAGTAGCCTCCTCCCTAAATTGTAGAGTCATCTCATGAGGGTCCTGAGCAAGTGACCATGTGGACAACCTATCCCAATGGCCCCTTTACCTTACCATAGGGTCAAGATCCTATCAACAGACGAGTTTGGGTGCATCCTAAGGGTGACTTGTAAGTACTTTTTTTTTTTTTACATTTTTAGTGATATTTCTATTATTGAGTATCTTTTACATTGTCTTTCAAGTATTAAATTTTAAGTTCATCATTACATCTACCCATGGTCTGTGGGAGACATAACAAAGGTGATTCAAGCTCACTTTGAAGAACCAACCTTTACATATACAAGTTGTTCCCAATAGCTTAAGGATTCAAGATTCAAGGATTGGTCAGTAAGTATCAAGTTAATTCCATTGAGTACTTAGTCTTTAAAGTTTAAATTATTAGCATTTACATACTTTAAATTAATGTCATTATTATAGGCTATGTACAAGTGGAAGCTCAACATTAAGTACCTCATAAAGAAGAACTTTGCACACAAGGCCGAGGCTAACTACAAGGGCATGATGGATTGAACTCGCAAGGGCCTGCCCAAAAAGCTGAGTGGATGCTTGATCATATCTTCACTAGTCTTCAGCAAAACTAGGAGAATGAAGACTTCAAGAAAAATCACAAGCTAAATAAGAAGAACATGGCATTTATTATTGGTGGGTCTTTGCAAACTAGTGGTTTGATTTTTATATCTGAACATAAGAGAAAGATGGTGAGTAATGTATTTTAGTTTTGTGTGTTCAGGTTTAGTGTTATAGATTGTTCAATCTAATTTGAATGAATGAAAAAAATATGTTAATGTATCTTTTTTCTATGTTCTATGTAAATGCAAGTGGCACAACTAGACTATGTGCCCCACTAATGGCGAAGTCTTCTTAGGGACTCACTTTAAGAAAAGAATGACTAAGTTTGTTGACCAGAGGTCATAGAGGACTTTTGTAAGTGCCATCTTCACTTCCTATTCATTTATTCTTTGATATGCAGATGTGAAATGTGTGTTTAATTGGTTTTGTGGTTAAATTTTAAGGTAAATATGAGAGGATGATGGAGGCTCAGTTTCTTAAGCATTTGCTTTAGTAGAAGGTGAAGGTGGCACTCAAAGGGATAAGAGGTTAATGTGGATGGAAATGGTAGAGGAAAGAATAAGAAGGGCTGCATCTATGGCATGGGTTCAAAGGCTTGAAAGATTTCCGGGCCTTCATCTGCCATGACTGCCTCATCTTCATCACAGCCTTAATTAGAAAAGCTACATCAGACCATGCAAAGCTAAAACAAATAGATGCAACTAAACATCTAGGGCCTCAATGAAGAGCTTGCATTGGCACATTCTAACAATGTAAAACATGAAAAGGTCATTAGTACTCAATAGGCTGTGATCAAGCATTATGCCTACTACTTCCAATAATTGTTTGAGTAGTTAGAGCTCCAAAATGTTCCTACTAGGCAAACATCTACATTACATTCACCTTCTCCACTCATGCCACAGCAGCCACCACTGACCACCTTTAAAAAAGGAGCAGATGAGCAACAAGGGGATGATGAGGAAGAGATTAAAAATAACCTTAAGGATTTTTTCTTTCTCTTAGTTGGATTTGAATTTTTCTAATGTAAGAATTTGGCTTATAATAACTTTTTCCCTCAATGTGAATAGATGAATTATAATTTCATAATTGATTAATTATTTCTTGTGAAATTGGTCATTATGAAATTTCATAATTGTTGTATGTTGAACGATGTGTGTGTGCTTGATTGAATTTGTAGGGTATTTGTTGCTTGGTTTAATCTAAAATAAACTTAGAATTTTGGCACATTTTCCCAGTTTAACGATGGAATTATGTCAAACTATTGTTGTAATTTTCTAGAATAGCGATGGATTTACTAATTGACTTAATTTAGTGATAGAATACATTTGTTACTAAATTTGAGAACTTAAAATTACCTATATGAATATTGATGGACATTCTGTTGCTAAATGAAGGCTTCTTTTTTTTTCTTAAAATACTAATAGAACACTTGTCAGTATATTTGATTTGTTATTTGTCCATTACAAAATTGGTAATCATTAGGTTGTGGTTTAGTGATAGAATTTGCGATGAAGTTTAGCAACAGAATGACTAAATTCATCGCTAATGTTATTATTGATGCATTGTTACTGACTCCCACCAATCCGTTGCTAAATCTGTAGTACAAAATTTAGCGATGAATTCTCACTACAAGAATTTCAGAATATTTCAACGGAATAAATATGTTGGAATTCCACCAAAATCCATTAGAATCGGCCATTCCAAAGGATTTTGGTCAGTTGGAAAACCATGCGTTGGAATGGCAAATTCCAACGGCACATTCCAACTGATTTTCTATTCCAACGGATAGAACCCGTTGGAATATCAAATCGGAAAATTTGTCAAACAAGTTATTCCAACGAAATTTTCAATGGATTTTTTCCCTTAGAATTAATTCCAACAGATTTTTTTTCCATTGGAAAATCCGTTGGAATATTCCAACGGAAAAAATCCGTTGGAGTTCTGCTGGAATATTCCAATAGAATTTTTTTGTTGGAATCTATTGGAATAGTATTTTTTTTGTTTTTTTATTTTCTAATAGTTTGAAAAATATTTTAATGGGTCAATATTCGTTAGAAGTTCCGCTGGAAAAAAAATTTCAATCAGTTTTTTTATTTTATATACTACCCAATTTAACAAAATAGCACATGCAACATAAAAAATCACTGTAAATAATAAGTAATATCCAATATGAAAAAATGCATATAATAAATAATATAAAAAATCTGAATGTAATAATGTCAATAATAACAAGTAAT
>JANHAO010018505.1:0-13572 GCA_026873985.1 Saraca asoca
TACGCTTTATTTATTTGATGTGACGCAACTGTAGCTTGTAATTAATAACCAGAGCCCATCCTTCCTCTATAAATAGGATGATATTATTAGCAAGAGGAGAGGGCTAAGAAAATGATTCTGAAGAATCACAATAGAAAATTCTCTACCGTGGACGTAGAGTCCAGTAAATCTGGATTTAGCCGAATCACGTAAAAATCTTATGCCTTCTCCCTTGTCTTTTCCCCCGTTTACCCAGTTGTTCAACCTGGGCACACACGCAAACCTAGAACAGGTCCGGGATCCCGAAGAATCCCCCGTTGGCTGGAGTTTGGAGTACTAACCTAAATCTGATGTCAACATATTCTAACAAACTTCTGATGGGTTTTGACAATGGAATTTCTGATAGAATTTCCAATAGGATTTCAATGGATAAAAGAAAAAAAATAAATTTTCTAAGAATTTGTACCCCTATAATTCTATTAGAAAAAGCTGTTGGAAAACCTTTTTTGACAATGGTTTAACTGACAACTATTTTTCATCGAAAATCTTGATTTTTGATGAAAATATCTTAATTTCCAAAGAAATTTTCCACCAAAAATAGCAAGTTTTGTTGTTGTGTGTTAAGAAATAAGCTCCTTTTAATATATATAATCATCGAAAAATATAGAGTCAGTATCTTTCAAATTTTAAACATAGGCATATAAACATTTTCAAAAAGTGTTGGTGATATATTTGCATTGATAGAAAGAATTACCTTCCTTTAGCATAAGAAGCACATATCATTTTAAAGATAAAACCAAATATAATTATGATATGTCTAATCCTTAATTGTTCAAACTCAAGAAAGATATAAAACACATTGACTATAGAAAGAGGAGATAGAGTATACCAAATATTTGAATTTCCTTCCTCTATAAATTATACTAAATATTTGAATTTTCCTTCCTCTTTGTGGAAGTTGACTCCTATTTGAATTATGTTGAACTTGTCTTTCATTTTAGTGTTATGCTTAAGGAAATATTAATCATCTTTCTTACATGATAAGTCTATATAACTTCTTTAATATCTAACCAAGACTTGAGTCCATAATGATTAAATGAATATCAAAATAATGTGTTTATGAGAAGATTGATCAAGACAGGAAAGTGAGCACAAAGACCATATTTTTATAAATTAGTTTTCAAAGCATTTGCCTATCTTTTATATATGAATAATAAACAATGAGGTCCAAGGAAACATATACTAAGCATTGCAAACCTTTACATTAAGTTATATCCTCAAAGAGCAAAGAGGATATGAAGAGAAAGTAAACCATGTATTTAAGATAATATCTCATATGTATATATGATTTTGATCAAGACAAAACATAATCTTCATGCAATGTTCAAGCTTTGGAACTATTTCACCTCTTTTTCAATGAATATCAAATAGAGTAACACAAGAGGTTTAAAGATTTGATATCTTATCATTTGCAAAGAAAGAATGACTTTTTCTTATCCATTGCTTCTCTTTAAGAGGTTTGAGTTTTAAGGCTTCACCAATGTATGTTTAAGAAGCTTTGGTTGTGTCAATCCTTTTTTTTGAATGTTTTTGTTTTAGAGAAACTCTTATTGAAGATTTCTTCTTTTCTTGACTAAATTGTCCACTATTGTAAGAATTTTTCTACACAATCAAATCACTATGAGGATGTTTTGGCACCCACTTCATTTTGAATCCTTTAATATTAGTATTCAAACATTTAGATACCTTAGGAACCTAAATTTCTTTCTTTCTCACATACAAGTTTCTTTTAATTGGGCATAAGTGAGAAATATGACCTTGATAACCATAATAATTACAAATAATAGAGTTCTTGTTAGAAGTGATTTTTCTTGAAAAACATTTTTAGAAAACTTTGATATTTTATAGAAGTTGCACTTTGATTCAAGTATGCCAGGAGGTTTTCTAAACTTTCTAAAGAGTAAAATCTATATAAAGATTTGGAAAGTGTAAAAGTTGAGTGTCCAACTTCTTTTTTGGATAAATCATTTTGAATTTGAAAGTTACAAGAAGTTGAACAATCAAGTTGTATAGAAATTCTATCATCTTGTAATTCATTGAGAGTACAATGTAAGTCATTATGATAAGGACCAATGTTAAAATTACAATCATATACCTTCAAGTCCTTTTAAGTTATAGAACTTGATTCTTCCATTTGAACCTCAATTGACTCTTCTTTGGAATCATCATTTCCTTTCTCTTGAAATTCTTTATTAGGAGGCATGGGACACATTTTACACTTTTTTACATCCTCTTGAAGATTTTCCTTGAAAATAACTTTTTTTTACCCAACACAAACACTCTTATTAATAAAAAAATTTTCTATCAAGATAGAAAGCACTAAGAGTATCCTTAATTTCTTTGGCATTAGAGCATTTAGAGATTTTGGCATGAGTATTGTCATTCAAACTACTATGCAAAATTTTTATAACTTTAATGTTCAAAGCAAAATTCCTTTTATAATCATCATCACATTCACTCCTTGGTTTGAAGGTAAAATCACCTTTAATGATATCATATGAATGTAAATCAAGGGTTTGTAAAAAGCACTCTATTTTTCCTTTCCAAATCTTAAAATAAGAACCATCAAAGAATGAAGGTTTATAAATATCAACATATTCAAACATTAGAGATTTTGAAATACCCAAACTTTCTTTCAAAGAGGTACCTTCAATGATTACCATGGATCCTCTTGAGATAGTTAAATCATTTACATAAGAGTCCATGGCTTGGATGCCAATTATAGGCAAGGCAACCTACATTCAAAAGAGAGTGAATTAGATGTTTTCAAAATTTTCACAATTTTTAAAATTCTTTTTGAATAACTTTTGATTTTGGAAAGCCATGAGGATTATTTTAATTCAACAACCAAAGATAGCTTTATGAATATCTTTGCACACAAAATGTAGTAATTCAAACACTTGTGCAAAGTAACTCATTCAATTATGTATAGGTAAGGCATCAAGAAACACATGCATAGATAGATACAACTCTTTCAAAGATTCAAACATGTAAACAACAAGATAAACATTGAAGCACAATATATTCAACAAATTTTATCAACAAAAATAGAGCATATTATTAAATATAAATAAGAGTAAGGGTAAAAATATTAAACATAATAATTTATAGTGGTTCCTCTTTGAAGATGCGCTCGAAAGTATGTATCCACTAAGCATAGCTATTTTTCCACTATCCCTTCAAGTTTGAACTGATACTTGAAAAAGCTTTACAATCTTCTTACTCCTCTTTGAACAAACCACCTTTTACAAAAGATATCTCACCCTCTCAAAGAATTTTTAAGGAATATCTCACCCTCAAATTATTTTTTAAAAGGATACCTCACCTTTTTTTACAAATTCAAAGGGACTCCTTACCCTTTACCACTCACAAGAATATTTTATGATGAACAACTCATAAAACTTCTCTCAAAGAATAGATGAAACAAATGGAACACCTAAAATAGAATAATTTTACTATAAAGAGCTTAAATCTTGATTTTTTATTAAAGAAATAGTAATTAATGATAAATGATGAAGTTCATACATTGTATATATTATATTTGATGATTCTTAATTTATCTAAGAAGCTTATGATATTTTATAACCGTTTGGGACACTTTTGGATGAAAATTAGTCGTTATTTTTTAAATTAATTTAGATGATTAAAATCATGAATACCTAAGACCCAGTCCATTTTCACAATCCAAATCACTGTATTCCCTTGTAAAACATGATTTGAATCGCTCCTAGAAGATAAGATTTCATACTCAACTTAAAAATGACATAACTTCTTCATTTCAAGCAAACGACCTTCTGTTATAAAGCTATTTGAGTCTACATTCAAATGACACTGCTTTTATACTCATATCATAAATATTCTTCAGATATTATAAAAAAATGAGAAAATGTTAGAAATACTTAATTTTGAAAAATTGATTTTTAGATTCAAATTGAGAAAATTATAACCTTTTCATATTTTGATCATTTTAAGCAAATGACATGTCCAAGAAAAGTTCTTTGAGTCTTTTTTCATGTGAAACAAATTCACAATTAAATCATAAGTATTTTGGTAGTATATGATCAAAAGAGTAATCAAAGGTCAAAATTGAAAAGACAAAACTTATATCTCATTTGTTTTTGAACGGTCACCAAAGCTATATTGTAAAAACATAATTATTTGTACATTATCTTTTTAAAACATTTTGAGCTAGCTAAAAATTTGTAAAACATGTTTTAGCTCTATATCATGAAAAACTTTGTTTTACAATAAAGTCTAAGTCTAAAAGGCAAAACTATACTCAATGAAGTTCTTGAGCTTTCTTGATACTTCCAAACTTTCAAAACTTCAATATTTCAAATTCTTCTGTCCTTAGGACATATCTTCTTTCTTGACCCTCTTTTTGAGCTGAGCATGACAGAATTTTTCATTATTTTAGTCCAATGCTCACTCTTTTTTTTTTTTTTGGACAATCCTATAAAATATATATAAACTAATTTACAAATCATATAGTTAGTTTAAGATGATTTATCATAATGGATTATTCAAATATATAACTATTGACGTTGGATTTTGGTAGTGGTCCAAACTTTGGGCAACGAGGAGGATTCTTTGGGATCTTTGACCTTTTTTCGGTTCGAATGCAGTAAGACACCAAAATAAACAGAGAATAAGAGAAGAACAAAGAAACAGACACAGGGTTTAACGTGATTCGGCCAAATTCGGATGCCACCAGACCCTATGTCCATGGTAACGTTTTATTGAGACGGTATTTTTACAATGTTACAATGTTTGATTTCTGTTTTGACAGAGTTTCGGTATGGAAAGGATGGCCACTTGTAGAGGGGCTCCTTCCTCATATTTATAGAGGAAAGGAGGTTACAATGGTAATTACGTATGCAGTAAACAAGTTACATTAATATTTAATGTGCAAGACAATATGTACATGCTGAATCTCCTTTTTCAACTGCTGCAGGATATTTCTACAAATGGGCCCCACTTATTCGTTGGGGTAAGATATAACTTAATCCTTTGTTCAGCGAGCCTTCAGGTCGTAGGTTATGCTTCGTTAACTAGGTCGCTTGCCCGACCCTGGGAATAGGGAGATCGAGCTTGCTTTTTCATACACGAGCTCAGCCTGATGAGGTCGTTTCACCATGCGACCTGATGGCGGAACGATTTTGGGCATGCTTCGAGCTGGTCCTCTCGTTAGGCTCGGACTTCTCGCGAGCTCTTTTGAACCGAACTAATTTCCATATATAACAATAATCAAAATAAATTAGCATAAGAATATGTATTATTCATATCATATATTTATCGATCATAACATAATATATCTATTAAACTTGTATAAAATATAACATTTTATCACATTATGACATATTATATTATTGTAACACTCATTTTTTACCATCAAAATTTATCATGTTGAATATTAGGACTAACAAAATCATCCACAATATAAGTACCATTCTTTTGTAAAAGTTCTTTTTGTTATAACAAAAATGTTCTAAATTTTATTATGTTCCTTGAATTGATTTAAACAGGGCTTTGTTACGCCAAGTTTAATGAATTTATAAAAATTTTAATTTTTAAATTTTTTTTACTAAAGTCAAAATAATAAAAAGATGACTATAGTTTATTATCATCCGAACCAAAATTTGTTGGCATCTTTTTTTCTTTTTTTAAGAGTACACGCATGTCTGAAAAAATACAGTTTCCTCCCACAGCATGTTGGTTATGAACAAGACCAAAATGTTTCATTCTTTGAATTGATGAGATGAATGTTGACTTCCAAAATAGTTTATATATCCCACGTTATGTACCTTAAAGTGTGAAAGCTGTACAAGTGATGCACCAAATTGTTTATTGAAAGATTCACCAAAAAAAAAAAATAATAAATTACATTCACCTTCTAAATTTTAATTTAATTATAATTAATTTTTTTATTTTTAAAAATATATA
Source organism: Saraca asoca (assembly GCA_026873985.1). Lineage (NCBI taxonomy): Eukaryota > Viridiplantae > Streptophyta > Magnoliopsida > Fabales > Fabaceae > Saraca > Saraca asoca. Next base: position 5,983 of record JANHAO010018505.1, read on the forward strand.
TTCATTTTATTGTGACAAAGAAGATGAATGCATATTTAATAGAAGGAAAAAAAAGAAGTAAATATATATATGAAAAATGAATAATGATATATAATTCTAAAAATAGGAAAGTATTAATGTGATTAGATAAAATTAAAAAAAAACCTAAAATGAAATCATTTTTGTAGATAATAAAATTAGGCTATGTATAGACAAGCAATGAGGCATTGGCCAACTGGGAAAGGGGAAAGACAAAGTCATGGGTTTGATCAAATAGACAAAATTTCTTTCATGGTGTCGGGCGTGTGTTGGGTGGGTAGTGTCAGTGATATATTGACAAAAGGATGCATGTATTTCCATGCAATTGTCGCTAAACTTGTACACGTCCACAACTACACCTCTTTCTCTAGCCGCCCAATACCAAACAAACCCCACTCTCTCCAAACTCCAAGTAAGAAACATTATTCGCATTTTACCAAATGTGTCAGAAAATTCCTATAATTAATTAATTGGTTCTGTTTAAAATATATAACCCCTCCTGATCCAACTGTGACAACCTTGTAGGATGTGTGAAAAATGAGAAATCATTGTTTGTATACCTTATTATATTTGCATCCGGTGGGGGGCAAATGGATTGAGTTCAAGTTGGATGCTAATAAATGAATTCGACTTCATCCAGTCAAAAAAAATTTTGAGTTCGAGCTAGATTTGAATATAAGATTATTGAAGTTTATATTATTTAATCTAAGTTTCTTATTAAACTTAAAATATGTGAAAGGACTATATACGAATCAAGAACATATCAACTTAAATGAATAATTTATTACATGTAATATAAAATTTATGTATTATATCATTTATATACAATATAAATAATAAAAAATATTTTTATTATTGTACTGATTTAGATTTACAAAAAACTCAGATCAAATAATAAAAAATTTAAATTTGATTTGTACATTAAAATTTTAACTTATTTAAAATCTGTTGACGTTGAAATTCAGTTCGTACGGAGGATCCGAACTTCAACCAACGGGAAAGGATTCGGTGGACTCCTAACCTGTAACCTGGTGCAGAAAATGGAGGAAGAAGGAGAAGAACACAAGCTTTTTTAACGTGGTTTGGTCAAATCCGGATGTCACCGGACCCTACGTCTACGGTAGTGTGTTATTGCTAGGAAATGCTTATTGTGTACACAGTTATACAAGAGTTGCTCTCTAGTGAGCTCCATGGCCCTCTACTCTCTAAGCTCACTCTTCTTTCCCTTTTACAAATGGGTTCTCCCTCTTTTATTACATAGAGCCTATACACAAAAGGCTAAGTCTGTTATTCGGCTCTTGCAGGCTTCCTGTCAATCAGCCTCTTCCTCGGTATGTGTGCCCAACAAAGCCTTGGCTGAGAATGGCTTCTCTCGGCTGGGCCTTTTGTTGTGACCCAAAAAACACATACAACATAAGCCCCCCAACTTGCAGTGCGCTCTGCGGACTGGGAGTTAAACTTCTGCTAGCAAAAGTTTGACATGTCATGCTGAGATAAATTCCTGCAAATCACAATTTAAAAGATTTGAGTCGAATGAATGTTCGATAAGCCAATCGGCTTTAATAGAAAATATTAATGAATCATGCAATTTAGCATAAATGGGCTTTCAGCCAGAAAATAATGATTTCAAAAGCATATTCATTCCTCGCTGGCCTGTGACAGTCAAGCTCCATCACCAACTCACGCGGCAGCAGTAACGTGGCAGCCTCGCGATGACAAGCCTACGATCAACCGTGCATGGCCTTCATGCAATATCTTCAACATTCGTACATGTGTTCATTTCTCGAGGATTGAAGCGTTGGCGTTTGGATCCGTCAGCGACCCAGCGATGTGCGAGGTGATGAGGTGACGAGCTAAACAGACCCGCCACACAGCGTTTTTTGCAGAGAAGAGATGTCTTCAACGAACTTGAAACTCCAAGGCAGCAGCTCGAAGCTCTCCATCCAACTGCAGTCCGAGGCTCCATGGTAACGAGCCCACGACCGACTGCAGTTCTATTTCAACGATAGGTTTACTGCATGCTAAAGTGCGTGTTTTGCAATCCAGCTGCATCTTGTCTCAACATCAGGCCAGGAGAATGCAGCAGCCCTCGTCGCATTGACGAGCTCAGCCCATGCAGCAGCCTTTGCGTTGATGAACGCAGTCCTCCTCGCTATGCAGTCCTTGCCGCCGTGATGATCCTCACCATGCAGCGGTTGGGTCCTCGTGCTCAAGCCATGCTCAGACGATCCAGAAGACCCATGGTAGTGGACCCAGGCTGAGACTGCTCTAGGCGTAAGCATGATGATCGCACGATGGTGAAGGTGGCGCACTCGCATTAACATGCAGCAGCTTAGGTTTATAATCCCCATGAAAATGTGGTCTGAGTTTGGCGTCCAGGTTGCAATCTGGTAGCTCGCATCCATCCTTGGCCAGCTTCGACATAAAGTTCACAACACACTACATTCCGACCTTCACGGCCACACCTGTAGCAGCTGGAAGCTCTCATACCGATGAAAACACGTCCCAATCGTGGCTCACTCCAGCACAAAACCTGAGACCATGCAGGGGGCCGTAGCTCATGAATCGAAGAGATCACGATCTAATTGTGGTCCGTTTCGGTGTAAAGGTCACAACATCCAGTGGCCACCTCTCGCACAGCAGCCCAAGTCCGTATACTCAAGTCTGCACGGGTGACCCAATGAGCCCACGACACTATACCAAAGTGAGGCTCATATCCGCAGGTGTCTTCATGCAGTAATGTAGCCCACTAGACATGTAGAGGATCTGGGCTGAGGTTCACCTCGTAACACTCGTGCATGTCTCCATTTCTCGAGAATTGAAGCATCGACGTTTTAATCCGTCAGTGACACAGCCACGCACTGACGATCCGACGACAAGGTTATTCTCAAACTGCTCCTAAACGTGTGAGAATTCCATGGTCGTGCGGTGACTCGGTTTGAAGATGCATCCATGCAGTCATCACCATTACGATCAGGTTCCATGATGAACTCTCACCATCCGCTAAGTGCTGAAATTGGTACAGGACACGGGCAGCAACAGTTGCATTTTGACGTCAAGCTCACCGCATGCTACACGGAATAATTTGCATGGTGACGAGCCTCGCCATATCCTAGTCCAGTCCTCGTAGCCACACAACGACGAGTCCGGTCCCGTAGCAACCCAATCCTCGCAGTGCAGCAATCCTCACACAGTAACGAGCCTTGCCATGCAACCTAGAACAGTTTCGCGCCTGCACCATCATGTGTCGATGCTAGACCGGAGGATGAGCTCATGCCTAGCCTCTATCCTTTCCCACACCGGCACGCAGTCCATGCAGTAGCCTGGGCAGCGACGAGTTCACAGTGGCTAACTTTCGTCGCAAGCTTCCAGCGGCTAACGAGCTTCCAACTACCACCCTGGCCATACTACAGCTCGAGCTTGTAGTGAGACGGCAGCACGGTCCTCGCGTCCAAGCCGTACGTCGACAGCCTCAACGAGTCTATGATGGTAACGTCATTCCGGATTTGCTTCCACACGCGGGCATGGCAACGAGTTGTTATCGTCGTGAGAAGGGAGCGCTCATCCCGTTATTATGCAACTTTGTGCTCAGGATGGTGCCCATGCATTTCTTGTGTAGTGACTAATTCATCAACAGCCTAGCACACAGCAATCACGCTTTGGAACCGAATCTAGTTTTGGGCAAGTAACAGCAATGATGTTCAGCTTGCACCTCGCATGCAGTGAGAACACATCCACAACCTCGAGTTCGTGCATCTTGTCCTTCCAAATCAACACCAAGCCAGACAGAAGTCCAGAGTGGGGGGGGCTTGTCATTCCAACTCAAGCAATGTTACAGCTTACACTTGAACAAAGCTAAGTCCTCATTCTTCATCTGCTTGAACAAGCTGGGTGCAATTTTTTATGCCAACATTAAATATTTTGTTATGGCTGGATTTCTACTCCTTCTCTTGTAGAGTTGAAATTACACTACTGGGTGTCCAGGTGGGTTGCACAGATGCGCCCAATAAACACCCATACGTACGCCAGCCGAGGCGCCTCTATGGGAGAGAGGCCAAGGCCCATTCATGCTCTCATGGCGGAAAAACACCAAGGCGATTGCCAAAAAGCAGGATAATACCTCTAGGCACGAGCGCGATGGTTAAACCGCACCTAATTGGCTTTGACCACCCTCTCCTACGAGGCGCCTTTCTACGACAAAATTATGTCCAGGTTGAACTCCACTGGGTCGAACTCCACGGGAACCCCAGAATGGAACCCCGCTGACACTCCAAACACCCTACTCACCGTGCATCTGAATGATCTCCTTGGTCATTCGATATGATATATGCTTTTGAAATCATGATTTTCTGGCTAAAAGCCCATTTATGCTAAATTGCATGATTCATTAATATTTGCTATTAAAGCCGATTGACTTATCGAACATTCATTCTACTCAAATATTTTAAATTGTGATTTATAGGAATTTATCTTAGCACGACATGTCAAGCTTTTGCCAGCAGAACATTCATTCTACTCAAATCCTTTTTCGTTGGCTGAAGTTCGGGTCCTCCGTACCAACCGAATTTCGACGTCAACAAAATCTAATTTAAAAATTCATTTAAAATTAAATTTAAATCATATTTTTTTACATATCAATTTTGAATTATTTACTAATAACTTGATTCATTTACCTACGTAGTATCGAGTTAATAATTAAAATTATTTTTTTTCTTACTTTCTCGTTAATCTGATTATTTTGTTTTTGTTACGGGTGAGAATGTTTCAACATAATACCTCCAACTCATTGCTAAATTATTATTATTATTATTATTATTATTATTATTATTATTATTATTATTATTATTATTATTATTATGTTAAACTAAGATTTTTTTTTCCGTAAAATAGGTTTGGTATAATGTTTTGATCAAGGAATACTATAAAGTATACTGAGACTATACAGTTAATATCAATTATTTGTGCTATTACAGTTCCAAAAAGAGAATCCATATATATTTGCCAAGAGACAAATATATCTGTTACATAAAAAATATTTAAAATAAAGCCATACATCTTCCATTGTAATATATTCAAATAAATAAATTATTAAGTTAAGATAATGCCTTACTCAATTCACTACATTAATTCTTTTTATATTTACACTTTAAAAATTAAGACACAAGTAATTAATTATGCATTTAACACTTTTGAAGCAAGGAAAAATTATTGTGTTTGCTTTTAATCCCTAGCACAGTTTTTTAATAAATGTATAAAATATTTCTTAACAACTTCATTTTTTGTAATAGATATAATATTAATTATATCTAGAAAAAAAAATTGAGTGAATCCATCTTATTGAATTGAGGAGAAACAAGCTATGGAGAGACATCCTTATTCCAAAGTCTTTTCCATCAAAACATTCACTGCAATTATGAGTGAGTGTCTATAAAATGATACTAAGAACATTCAAACTCATAACTTTATATAATATAGATCAAATTTCAACTATTCCAAATAATTTCCTGTTGACACATGCGTAATCAATTCTCATATATTAAAAAACATTAATCCTTTAACAAAACTATTAAAAGCATAAACATAATGACTTTGCCATATTTAAAAAAGAGATATTGATTAAAATATGCTTAAATTTATCTTAACAATGATGATAATTAATGATAATGATATATTTAAAAGTTAGAGAGAAATAGAAGAGAAAACAAGGAGGGATAATGAAGGATGAGGGAGGGGGAGAATGAATGGTTGAAAATCATGAATCCTCCTCATTTTATTTGAATATTTAGAGAGTTTTCGAAAATTCTCTAAACTAAAAGAATATAAAGTAATTATTAACAGTAAAATTTGGTTCGTACGGAGAGCCCAAACTTCAGCTAACGGGGAGGGATTCTTACGGAATCTATGGCCTTCTTCGGTTCAAACTAAGCAAAACCACGAGATAAACATAGAGGAAGGGAAGAGCAGAGAAGGAGGCACAGGGTTTAACGTGGTTCGGCCAAATCCGGGTATTACCGGACCCTACGTCCACGTTAGCGTATTATTCCAATTGTGTTTTTACCAAGTTACAACACTCAAATTCTCTCTTTTTTCTCTGGCAGAGTTTCTGCCTATGTTTTTCGGGGCCCCTTTTTACAGAAGGCTCATTCCTCATATTTATAGACGAGATGAGGTCACAATGATAATTATATATGCAGTAAATCTATTACATCAACATTTAATATAAAAGACAGAATATACAGACTAAATCTCCTCTTTCGGCTACTGCAGATCGTCTTCTGCAGGCGGGGCCCCATTTGTCCGTTGGAGCAAGACAAGACTTGGTCTTCTGTCTGACGAGCTATGCGTCGCTACTCACACTTTGCTGATCAGATCGCACAGCTTGGGGTCATGCAGATCATTAAGAAGGAGATGTCGCACTTGTCCTATTAGGTTCGAGTTCAAACCAAGGCGTCACGCTCACAACACAGATTGAAGATGCAACGACCTGAGCAGTTCTCCTGACTGACCCTTTGTCGCTCTTAGGCTTTTCGCACGTCCATCCAAGACGAATCGATTTTTACATATAACAGTAATTAATATTGAGGATATTTAAAAATTATCGATATAAACTTCTATTTTCTTTACTTCTTAATCAAAATTTTAAAATAAAATAAAAATTATAATAACTTTTCCTTTTTTTTCCTTTAATTTCCTTCCTCCAAAAGTAATAAAAAAGGGGAATTATGTATAAAAGGTTGATTTGTGTAAGCACCATTCACCAGAGGAAATAGATAATACAATGACCGTAGCACGTCAAATCATTACAAATTGAGATAAAAGGGCAAGTTAGTGAAAAGATTGGGGAAAAAACAAAGAGAATGAGGGACAGCACATTAGGTGGTACTTAAACAAAAACCCCACCATCCTAACAACTCATCCCAATCAGTAATGAAACCCATCACTGTTCACAATTTTAGGGGAAGGAACTTTGTGAGCTGTAAGAGGGGGATTGGACAGCCTTAATCACATCCTTTTACTAAATCAAATCCATCTGCTTGCCTTCGTTAATGTCTTGTTTGATTTTTGTATCATACACTACTATGCACATCGACACTTCATATAACAACGATGTATCAAAAATATTTTTGATATCGGCACTCATCGACATCGATACGAAATGTGTCGGGACTGTATCCGTAATTTTAAAAAGTTCTGATACCCGTTTCCTATTTCGACACATGTGTCAAGCTCGATTTTAGAGCCGTATCCGTAATTTTAAAAAGTTTTGTTATATACTAAAAAACGGCTCTACGAGGACGAGTCCGCGGGAAAAGCGAAAGTAAATCCTCTCAAGAAACCCTTCAAGGTACTTCACCACATATGGTAGCGACAAGCGCTCGCTTAGACGCAATTCGGAGACTACCCCCCCAGTGACAGCACGACTCGGTAAGCGATGTGTTCGAAGATCAACCCCGCAACCGCTATACTCGCACCCGTCTCCAAGCAATTCCCGCGACTACTCCAAAATTGTGAAAGCCCTCGCTAAGGACAACAAAGTGTCTTTGCCTGACACAATGACGGATGCAAACCTAC
>JANHAO010018506.1:0-13568 GCA_026873985.1 Saraca asoca
TGCCTACTTTTTTCTGCTTTTGCATTGTATATAATAGTATGCTATAATGTCAATGCAGGTGGATGGGAAGATAGTGTTGAAATTCGCTCTATGTTATGGTTTTTGGAACCTGCAAAACATTGTCAGGAAACTTAAAACTGGGAAATGTGATTATCAATTCCTGGAAATCATCGCATGCCCTTCAGGTTCTGTACCTTTTTGTCTGGAATTAATTTACTTATACCATTTTGTGTTTGCTTTCAATATGAGTCCAGGAAACTTGATAGGTATATTGACTGAAAAAAATATTCATTTAAGAAGGTTGCTTGAATGGCAGAGGTCAAATCAAACCAAAGCCTGAGCAGTCTCCAAAAGAATTGAGTCAGTTACTCGAAACTGTGTACGTGGAAAATGTAAGTATCAACTAGACTTACAGTATTTTTTATCCTTGCACTTTTTTTCTTTTCTATGACTATGAGTGTGCATGTGTCTATGTATTTCTTTTCCTTTTCCCTATTCTGTGTTAATAGGAACATTTAAGCATATATCACTTGGTCAGATTCTTATAACCCACCAAACATAAGATGTAAGGCTCTAATTTATGTGACTTTTTTGGTTAGTGTCTGTAGACTGAATCTTTAAATCTTAAAAAATGATGCATGCATTCTATGACTGTTAAGATTTTGTGAAGGTGAAAACTGAAAACTAATTGTGTACAACTACACAAGCACTTAATGGGCTTCTGTTTTGATTTGGTTTGTTTTTATACACAAGCAGTAATTAGTTTAAATTTTTATCACTTATTTTCCACGGTTTTTATAAACATTGATGCAGTGTGAACTGGTCGTAATTGTGTCTGAATATGAATTTCTCTGAATGCCTCAGTCTCGTATGATTCAATTATTTTTTTAAAAGAACAAAAAAAAAAGGGCAAGAAACAGCGGAAGAGGGCTCTCCATCCCTGTAATTCACAATCAACCCCTCGCCTCCCCCTCCCCCCCTAAACAAAAAAAAACATGTGCCAGCACCCACAAAGAAGCAAATGAAACAACTCTTCCTCAGAAGATGGAAGAGATCTCTACTTGGAAATTCTGGCATTTCTGTCCAACTGTATACTCCACAACCATGCATTAAGAGCACACATCCAAAGAACGTTAAAGTCATTCTTATTTGTCTATTACCAGCTTCTGAAATGGTTGACAACAATTGATCTAAAGATTATTCAATTCTTCCTTATTTTTATTAAATCACAGGCCTTGGAGGTGTTTCACATAGATGAGCAGACTCAAATGGTTTCTGAGCTCGATGGTGCAGTAATGAAATGTGTAATTGATCAAAATGGTAACCATGTTATTCAGGTATGTATAATTCAGCTTTGAATTGATTTTGATGCAAATGTGATTGCTCTTTGTCCTGAAGTTTATCTAGTAAGAGCTTTTCCCTGTCAGAGTACCTGTTTTATTCAGGAATTCACTGAATCAGTTTATTATGTTAAGCAAAGTTCTAATGCAAATTGGCATACAGCAATTAAGACAGCAAAGAGGTTTGTTTGACATGCCAAATGGTGTTGAGAGTAATGACCATGAGTTTGAACCATACCAACCTAATGAACTAGCTGAGATACGGATATTGATGAGTATGATCCTCATTCTTGTTGTTTAACAGATGATGAGGACAATGAAAGTGAGGAAACAGAAGATGAAGAGTTGCGAAGAGTGTACCATTGTTCTACCCCCAAATTGCGATAGAGTTGGAATTGAGAATTTTGGGGGATAGGTGCGTTTAATCTTCCATTAGATTTTTTTTTTCTTTTCTTGATGCAGCTTTCTTCCTTGATATTACTCTGCTGCAGCTTGAATACTTGCTTTGGTGTGAAAAAAATATTATCTAAGATTCATTTGCAATTCTGCATGAGTGAAGGTTGATGGCAGAGGCTGAATCATGGAAGGTCATCCAATGGCAGCTGCCATTGTTAATTAGGATATGTTTAAGTGCAATGTGATTTAAACTTATTGATATTTAGAATATTATTAATTTGTTGAGGGAATTTATTTAGGTAAAATTGTATATTGAAACAATAGATACTCAATTATATTCAACATTTTTTTTAATAAAATAAATGTCTTAATTATTTTTTAATGAAATAAATGTTTTAATTTTTCTTTTTATACATGTTTCAAATTAGATTTTAAAAAATGTGATAAATATAAATTAAATAATAGTTTTCAATTGACAAGTTTTAAAATTATTGTCTATTTATTTAAAGCTGTTACTTATAATATCTTAACAACGATTTAAAAGTATTACTAATAACAGATAAGTAATGATTTAAAAGTGTTGCTTATGATTAGCAACAATATTAATTAGGAACATGTTGTCCTTAATATAATTGGCAACTAGTAATACTTGTTAACTATTGTTTATAACATATAAGCAATAGTTTAAAAATGTTGTCTATAATTAACAATAATGTAAAAGTGTTATGTATATTTGGAAAATCGTTGTCTATGATTAATTGAAAATGGTTTTTATATGTTGCTTTTAATATAATTAGCAACACTTATTAATCGTTGCTTATTCTAACAACGGTGAGAAAACATTGCTAAATAAATAAAAAAAAATATTGCCTATAACTAGACAATAGGTAACAGTTTTAACATGTATTGTCAGAAATCTTAAAAAAAAAAAAATCGTTGCTTCAAAAAATAGATAACACTTGATAAGAAAACAATAAAAAATCGTTGTCTATTTTTATAGGTAGCAGTTTTTACATTTTAAGCAATAATTTTTTTGTGTCGAAGATTAAAAATGTTGTTGTGTAATGAATTAATTAAATAATAAATTGATATATTTAATCTTTTTGTTAAGATTTAGGTCTTATACTTTGAATTTATGTGTTCACCTTTTTTTTTTAAGAGTAAAACATTTTCTTATTACCAACAATTTTACATTATTTTAAATTTGATAGTATACAAAATTTTTAAAATTTTTATGAGGGCACAAAATAATTTAATATAGAAAAAAATATATTAACTTCTCATGACTTTTAAGTGTGTTTGATATATCAAAAAAGTTGATTTTTAGTTTTTTTACATTGTAAAATAGTTTTTTTTATATATTTTAAAAGTATTTTGTGCACTAATTTTTTAAGAAAAAATCTTTATTTTAAGAAACTACTTTAAGTAACATATAACTTATTAGAACAGATGTTTCAATTATTTTTCCTGATTTATTTCTTTTCTTTTTGTTAATTGACAGGTATATCCTAACTAATTAGAAAATCTCATTTTCAATATTTAGTTTTTTTAAAATATTACACTATTTTCAATGCTTGTTTTTTCACTAAGTTTAAGAGGATTACAAAAAAAATCACATATCATTACATATTTAACTTATATTTATTAATTAACATAAATAAATTAAAAAATAAATAAATATATGATGTCATAAAATATAATTAATTAAGTTTTAGATAATTTTATTTTTATTTTAAATATTTTAATTACATCAATATACTTTACTTTCAAAATAAATATAAATTAATTTACTTCATATATTATCTAATAATATTAATATATATTTTTATATTAATTGATATTTATAAATTAGTTCAACAGCTAATTGTATTAAACACTTCTAATAAAATCAGTTACATTATCAATTTTCTAATTTTCAGTTAATAGCTAACAATTAGTAATTATTAAAATAACAAATAATTAACTTATGAGTTACTTATACTAAACAAACTCTAAATGAAATTATGTGGGCATTTTCTCTAGTTTCAAAATTTATATAGACTTCCCTTGAAACATAAAAAAATATTATACTTAAATTTGAAATTTTCATTAATGAAATAGTGAGGAAAGATTATTATAAATTTAAATTAAACAATGTAAGATATTTCAATTAAGCTTAAATAACTAAAAAAATTATACTTGTATCAAAATTTAACTTTTTTATCGATCATATTTTAATCATTTAAACTTAATTAAAACACACATTTGATCACAAAATATTTAAAATATCTCATATTGTTAAATTTGATATGTATAATCATTTTCTCTTATTATTTTTTAATAAAAAATTTTGATTTAAATGTTATATTTTTTATTTTAAAGAAAATATGAATAGATTTTAAAATTATATAAAAAGGAAATCCGCGAAATTTCGCCATAACTTAAAAAAGGTCAAAATATTTTTCTAAAAAAAAAAAAAAAAACTTTCCCACGCATAGGTCCGCCGCTGATTGAATCACAAGTTGTATATGAGAGGACATCTCAAGAAGTAAAAGAATAATTAAAAGGCATAACAAAATCATACTCTTTAGACATAGTACAAGCATACCTGTGCAACGTTTTGTATTGAAAGAAGGTCATTTTTCATTTAACAAGTAATGATTAAAACATTATTTTGGTCATTCATGTATATAAGTTTTTCCAACTATATTTTTATTTTCAATTTGATCATTTATATATTCAATTTGATTTAATTAAATTTCTTTATCCATTTGTCTTTAATTTCGCTGATGAAATTAATAATATGAAAGCTTAAAATCATATCCGATGTTTTTCAATACTTATACAGCACCTTCTAAGTTATAAATCTAGTTTATAACTTTAAAAAACAATAACATAAATTAACCATTTTAATTTTTTTTATCATATAATATATATTATTTTAATTTATATAAATACTTAATCTTTTTATAAAAATTATATTTAGTATCCATATAAATATTGGGTGGCATTATATAAGATTTTAAATTTCTAAATCATCATTTTAGTTAATATAATATAAAGTAAATAAATAAAAGAATTTAATTAAAGAAAATGAAATATATTAAAGATTAAATTTAAAATAAAAATTAAATAGGCAAGATTAAAATAATGTTTTAATTACGAGTAATTATGAACTGCTACGATATTCACCAAAATTATTTAAAGAAAAAAAGTTATAAAAATGAAAGATACCAAAATAACGGTACGTACACACTAATTATTATTATCCTCATATTTTGTCTACATTATCAGCTAGTGCACATTTAAGCTCTGGGCCGCTGATTTAGAATGACTTGACACATTCAAATTCAACAAGTCCATGTATCACTAATTTTAAAGCATCAATTAATTGATTTTATATAAAGAATTAAGGAAAAAGGTGAAATAATAACAGGCACCGCAGTTTTTGAAAAATTGTGCAGGCTTATGAAATCAATAATCACACCTACTTTATAGTTTATACATAAGTAGCTAGGCTGATAGACAGGTATGACCAGTCTCAACACAGAAATTCCATGCTAGTTAAAGTTCATCGGGTAAGTGCTAAATGAGTTCAATAGATTCCAAACAATTAGGAACCTATGGAAGTTGTGAAGGAATATAAAGATTGTGGGGGCCAAAATGAGAATATCAAAGACTGTCAATTGTAGGCAGCCCAAGGGAATCGTATATGTCACAGTAACCCTTTTGTTTCGATCTATCTGCTGAATGGAAGAAAAAGGTCCGTACAACTAAATAATTGATCTTGAGCGACCCACATCATTCACTGATATTCTCTGTCTCTCTGCTGCCGATTCTTGCTTCCTTTTGCATGGGATTTGTCTATTTTTATGTAATTTTCATTAGCTAGTACTCTTCTACAACTGTTTGGTTTGTAACTTTTGTGATGCTTTTGCCAATAATTCAGGAATATTCAGTATAATCTTCAATTGTGAGAGAGTAAAAGTTTTAAGAAGGTTTGGCAACATAGAATTCGATTGTAATATTATGTTTTATTTATTTGATGTAATGTTCTTTTTTTTTTTTTGAAAATTTTTTGCAACCACACGCGTCACCTTCGCAATTGCAATAAAGAGGGGGAGAAGAATCGAAGAAGCAACATCTTTACTTATTTTATAAGTTACCGTAAAGTTTGAGAGTTTTTACGTGATGGACATAACATTGACACATCAGGGTCCTGTAAATGCTGAGAAGTAGGAAAAGAATATCCATTTACCCATTTGCTTCTAAGAAAGCGGTTCCAATAAAGAACCCTAATTTTATTTCCTCTTGAGCACCCAACCAAGTAAAGTTCTGCACTATGACCCAATTATGTGTCAGTAATTGCCATTTATATAAATGATCTGAACTTAAATTTTCCTTTTGTCGATTCGCATTTAGTATATACAGTTAAAACAAAAGATTCCATCCTCATTATGAGATTCTTTTGTACTAATATATATATATATATATATATATATACACACACACACACACACACACACACACACACAATCAAGGAGTACAGCGTTAATCTGTCATGTAAAGGTGCAAAACGATTAGTTTTGGCTCCCTCACTAAGAAATGAAGTAATATTTACTGCGTAAATTATGGACTAAAGGTAAGATACACAAGCCAGATCACCTTCTCAGTGGGTTTCACGAAGCAAAGAAGAGCTTAGCATTAATTATGTAAAACCAGGTATCTTGCAACGCCGCTTTGGCAATCAACTTAATTGAACCTTTTACTTTTGAGCCTTTCTTTTTATCTTTAAAGCAAGTTTGATGTAATCCCTTCATAGTGCGATCAGGTGCTCAAAATACAATATTCATGTGTTCCACTAGGGTTTGTCTTGAACGCCTCTCTGCACAAGATGAAGTATGAAAATATGAATCAATTATAAATCACCATAAATTCCATTTTTTAAAATAAAGAACTTGATAAACAACTTATATGATCTCCAAGAACAAAATTAGGATTTCCAAGGGGCACATTTTTTTAATAGTTAAACATTGAGTTGTTTTATAGCATTAAGATTAAAATTCAAATTGGTAATTAAGCTTGACGATGGGGAATGAACTATATATATATATATATATATATATTCTTATTGCATAACAAAACTTTATTATAATTGCCTGCACTAAGAGCTACAAAAGGTTACTATATTATTTAAACTTTTTGTTTCTTGCATGCAGGAATTATGGGTAGCAGATGAATCTAAATGCAAATGAAATGCAGATGAAACACAAGAACATAAAGCCAGAGGAAAGAAATTATTGGTTGCTGCTGAGAAGACTAATCGCTTTTTGATGATCCAAAAGAAAAGAAGAAAACCTGTCAACTTTGGGTAATCTTTTATCGCTTTTCCTTTATAAAAGCACATAATGTGGACGTCGCCGTTTATTCAAAGGCCAGGCCTTTCCCTCTGGAGTTAGAAGAGTCGAGTTTGATTCCTATAAGCTACGACTCGATCGATCCATCAACAAGTAGACAATTTCCTTATATTAATTGGTGACTTCAATTATTAATTATTGCCAAAGTTTTGAGTTGCGTGTCACTTTAGTTAAGCAATACTGGTTTGGCTTTGATTGGCTAAAGTTTGTTCTTTTTAGGAAAAAAAAAAAACAAGATAAGGTCTTCGTGTGTGCTCAGGAAGAAGAGGATAAAGAAAAAATTATAGTGCCTGTGATTGACTATATATATATTAGCTGTGATTCCATACGTATGTATGAAGAAATCTATTTCTTTCTCTTTTTGTTCCCTTTTTTTTTCTTTAGTTATAAAAGAATTTAATTTCAAGAAATGCAATTGGTAGTGTAGCATGCATATTTTAATTTGGCTAAGTATAACTTTTGGTATAGTGATGCTTAGTGTAGCATATCTGAGTATTGTATTGTATAATACTTTACTTTTTTTTTTTTTAATAACGAGAGGAAGAAGTTACTTAACATATACACAACATTATATTTTAAATTTGTAATTCAAATTCAGGATATTAAAAGGAAAATCAGATAACATCAAATCACTAAGAATACAGATAAAATATGTTATTATTTTAATCCGTCTAATTATAATTTTGAAAGTGTCACTTTATCCTTTTTCTTTTTTTTTATTAAATTAATAAGAAATATTATGAAAAATGGAGAGAAGTAAATATTAAAGAAAGTGGAAAATTCAGAGAAAGAATTATCTAAAAGAGTTTTAAATCCAGGAGATTTTTTGTTGTATATGCGCACTCTAATTTAAAAAGTTACTCTTTTAATAAATTACATATATAGTTTGATTAGTTTATTTCAAAATTTTAAACTTAGTGTTTTATTTATGTATTAACTTAACTTAAAAAAACTGTAGCTTTTTTCCTACAATTTATAAATGTCGCGTTTTAAATATGCATGGTTGATTGCAACACAAAATGGATAATTTACCAGAATATATTTCTAATTTGGGAAGGTTTATCCATTTTAATGTACGTATGGTCCGTACAAATCTGACTGTACTTATGTCCCACCCATGTGCATCGTACCAATAATACCTCCACCGGATTGCTTTGCAGAGCATTTGTTGGATTCTGGAATGGATCATCTTCTTTTACAACAACATCTTTCCCCATATGGACGTACTCTTTTTTTTTTCTTTAATAACATGGTTATTTGTTTTGAAATTTTCTTATAAAGTATGCAAAATAAAATGAGTTAAGTTAAATTTGTGTTTTGTAACTCAGGAATTGATTCATATCTCTCAATCTGAAAAGTGAAAATCATTTTTTATTCAAGAATTTCTACTGAAGGATTTAGTAAGATTGTATTAAAACATATATAATTAACGTCAAAAAAATATTAAAAATTAATCTCACTATATAAAATATGAGGTATGATCATTTGAACCAACTTGTGTTAACTTGTATCACTTATTTTAAAATAAACAAAAGATAATTTGAAATTATACAATAGGAGCAACTAAATATGGTACAAACATACATATATATATATATATATTTACATATTGCTTATCTCCTAAGCTTATCGCTTTCATTTTCTTTTTCTTGGTGAATTTCTTTAATTGCTTTTGGATTTTTTTTATATATAATTTAAACACATGGTCAGATATTTAATTGTGTTTCTCACTTGTAGTGAGAACGTAACGACGGTATCATGTTGGCACTGCAAAGTAGCATTCGAAAAGCGAGAAAGAAAATTTTTTATTATTAAAAATGTTTAGTATATAGGAAGCTTTTCATTTCGAGTTGTCTTCTTCGGTCATTGGGTTTGCTTTTAATCTTTGTTTGCATTCGCTAAACTAGTGGTATATTAATTCACAGCCACTGAGCCCGGAGTTGTCATATAGTCTCTCTCAGCATCAAGTTACATATATAATCGGTTCTATTCTTCATCTAAATTTGGGAGCTTGCAGGTTCTTTCAAGCAAGGTTGGTTATCTTTACTTTCTGCTACGTATGCTTCCAAGACTTTGAACTTGGTTGATTGTATGATGGTGTTTGATTCTTCGAAGCTGAACCATCTATCTTGTTTTTGTGGTTGTTGCTATTAATCATCCTTTTTTTTTTTTTTTAATTTTGTGGAGAACCAAACTTGTGGTGCGATTCTGGCAGGATTTTGGGCCATTTCTGCAGTAGGATGCATTGAAGCATGCTGTCTAGATTATAAAATATATTCAATTTCTTATTTGCTGCAACTTTTAGCACTGAGCTGCAAACTATATTACTTTGTTAGTCCTTGTTTTCTTTAATCTTTTCTATGGAAGAGTTTTCAATGGCTAATTGAACTTCTGCTTAGATAGTAATTCAATCAGTTTACATCAAAATTTCTGGTTTTTTTTTAGGATATGTTAGTAAGAAGTTTTTCAGGTATATCAGTAGTTCACTCCCTATGTCAATCAAAGTAGAATTTTCTGTGTTGAACCTAATGAGTTCATAAGAATTTTAAGTTTTCTACAACTTTCCACCAGACTTGAACAATGAAAGTAAGGAGGGAGCAAGCTCGGTTCTCATCCGAGGCAACATCTGTTGGCACAAATTTTCTTGTTTGTCGTTTGCGTATAACTGCATAAAATGTCCCTTTTTAGTGTTGATACGTCTAATCTTCTGTTTCATTGACTCAACAATAAAATTTACTTTTGGTTTTTCTGTTCAACTGCTTTTTCCATCCTTCTTCACTGTCCAAACATAAGGTTCTGTTAGGGAAGTAAATCAAATCTGCGTTACTTCAACCCCTGCAAAATTAAGATATGAGTTTTTGTTTCTTTGTGATGTGTAGCATATGAGCTCTCCATCAACCCAAATTGTGATCTCAAACAGGATGGGCATATATGACCCATTCCAGCAAGCTACCATGTGGGCTGATCACAGCTTCAAAGTTGATGGCAGCCTTAGTTCTGCCTCTTCCCCAATGTTACTTGTGAATTCCAGCACCGAGAACAAGGTGAAAATAGGCATAGTTTCTTCTTTCTTTTGAGGATTGACCTCATTTTAATTGAAAACTAAATTTGTAACAATTTTTCGAATGTGGATTCTCCAGCAGCCTGAATATATTCCTCAAAGTTCGAGAGCAACTTCGGGAGATTATCAAGAGTCTAACACCTCTGTTAGTAAGGTGATTAAATACCCTCAGGATGTATCTGTTATATAACTATTCAGCTGTTTCCCTGTCATCTTTCTAAGAAATGACCCATTTCACACCTTTAAAGGCCTTAAACTATCATGATTTCTGCAGCTTTTTATATTGAGAGGGAACTTATTAAATCTATCTTGGTCTGGTCATTATAAGCTTTTATAGGTCTGACATCAAACAAGAATTTTGTTTGAAGTTTTGGCATTATAATTGTTTAATGTTCATTTGCAGGTGCTAAGACGCCTAGCTCAAAATCGTGAAGCTGCTAGAAAAAGCCGTCTGCGGAAAAAGGTCCTTCAATCAGTTTGGATTCATCAGAAACTGGTAGCTAGTGTATATCATCTGATTAGTATTTCTGTATTTTATAGGCCTATGTTCAACAATTAGAAACAAGCCGTTTGAAGCTCATGCAACTGGAGCTGGAGATTGAGAAAGCAAAAAAGCAGGTCAAACACAATATCACTGTCAGCTTCACTTGTGCCTTTTGTTGTTTAGAGTACATTTCCTCATCTATTTTGTTGAAGCATACACTAAACTATCTGATTGCAGGGTTTTTACATAGGCGGTCCTCTAGATGCTGGTTATTTAGGACCATCTGGAACAATAAACCCAGGTTCGTCATTCTGAATATCACTTGTTTCTTGTTATATCTTAAGCTTCCTCAAAATGTTATCTATAAATTATTCTATATTACTTTAGTGTACATTTTATAATATAGTTCTTCTACAAAGCAGGGATTGCAGCATTCGAAATTGAATATGGACACTGGGTTGAAGAGCAACATAGGCAGAATGCAGAACTAAGAAACGCATTGCAAAATAATGCATCTGATATGCAGCTCCAACTGCTAGTTGAGAGTGTCCTGAGTAACTACTCCAATCTTTTCAGAATAAAAGCAGATGCTACAAAGGCTGATGTATTTTATTTGCTCTCTGGTGTGTGGAAATCATCAGTAGAACGTATGTTTCTTTGGATTGGAGGATCCCGCCCGTCAGAGCTTCTAAATGTACATACAATTCACTCTAATTACTGCATTAACCCCCCGCCCTCGAGTTAAAGTCAATTTTAATCTTGTTAACTTCTTGGTGATTCTTTGGTTGTAATGCCTTCAAATAATTCTATGGATGCTTGGATATTGAAGTTCATAGAACTGGCTTCACAAGAGTTCATGGAAGATACTTTCATAGGATGCAATTTAATCTTGAGTTCCCTATAAGTCTAGTATTTTGATACTACAGTAATTCTCTTGCTGATAAGACTAGTGTGTATGTTCATGTCATAATACACTACTTGCATATATAGTAGAAACCTTAATTTTGTTGAAGAAACTGCTTAGCATTTCCTTTTACAGATGGTTCTGCAACAAGTTCAGCCTTTGAACGAACAACAAATTATGAGTGTTAACAACCTCCGGCTATCATCTCAGCAAGCTGAAGACGCTCTTTCACAAGGATTGGAAAAACTCCAGCAGAGTCTTGTCCACAACTTGGCAGCCGATCCATTGATTATGGCAAACTTTGAGTTTCTGATGGTTGCTGTTATGGAGAAAATTGAAGAACTAGAGGGATTTGTAAATCAGGTAATATTATCTTGCTCATAACATGAGAAATGAGGGACATCCTGTGCAGTTCATGGTCAAAGAACATTCTTTGCAAAATTGCATTGTAAGTGGAACCTCCCAAGTTATGGCCTAATAATGCCCTTGTCTTCTAACACTGAAAATCTGGAATTTGAAATTAAACTAAATCTTCACCCACAAGGATGATCATAACATTGGAGTGGAGTTACTTATGCTATCTGTCATTTACAATCCTCTCATGACTGCATATATGACATGATTTAAGTATGAAATTTGAAATCAAACTAAAACTTCACCAATAAGAGTGAGCAAAATATAGGAGTAGTGTTACTTACATTACCTATTATTTGCAATTCTCTTACAACTGCATACATGATAATCTAAGTTAAACTGGTTTCAGTTTAACTTAAAATTATCCTATATATGTAATTGTCAGGGGAGTTATGCATTGTAGAAAGTGCAAGAAGCATTTTTCATGACATAGTGAGTCAAGTACTTCTTCATGATCTGTTCAGGGAAAGGAAATACTTGATCATGCTACATCTTCATCAATAGATCTCAGATCCTACATTGCAGCAATTTTAACAATGTTGAACTCATTAACCTTAATGCATTCTCTTAATCATCAACAGGCAGATCACCTTAGGCAGCAAACACTGCAGCAGATGTCTCGAATCCTTACAAAAGTACAAGCAGCGCAGGGATTGCTGGCTTTGGGAGAGTATTTTCACCGTCTTCGTGCACTTAGTTCTCTCTGGTCTACTCGTCCATGTGATTCTCCTGCCTAGTTTCCCAAACTAATTATACCCCACCACTCAACTCAAGAGGAATTACCTGATTAAGATTGCTACACCAGTAGTTGGATTAATTGCTATATATTTCCACAACAGTTGCTCAAGTTTTGTTTCATATGTATATATATATATATATATGTATTAACGGTTAAATCGTGTGCTCCTCGTAGTTAAATTTAAGCAGCGTGCTGCTCCTGAGAGTATTTCTGTATATAGATTATAGGCAGAAGTATAATATTAATAGAAAGGCCAAAATTATAAAATTTATGTGCCTGCCAATCTTCTTTTCCTTTTCTCTATGAAAAGAAACTTTTATACAGGCCCTTCCAAGGCACCACCTAAAGTGCAGATTGTCATTTCATAGGAACCAAACCATGAGGCTGATCACCACCAAAAGTATATCTGTAATAAACGGACCCGCATTCTCTGCGGCAGTCGAGTGCGCTTCGACTGTTTTCTTTTCTTTTTTTTTTTTTTAAATCAAATTTTGAAGAAAAATAAAAAAAGAAAAAATTTAGGCAATATAAAAAAATAAAAAAATTCATAAAAAATAAAAAAATTTCAAGAAAAATAAACAAGGAAGAAAAAAAATTAAGAAAAATCTGAAAAAATGAAAAAAAATTTCAGAAAAAATAAAAAAGAAAAAGGAAGAAAAAATTTAGGGAAAATCTGGAAAAATGAAAAAAATATTCCAAGAAAAATAAAAAAGAAAAAAATTTAAGGAATATAAAAAATGAAAAAATTCCAAGAAAAATAGGGAAGATTTGAAAAAATGAAAAGAAATTTTCAAGAAAAATAAAATAAGAAGAAAAAGGAAGAAAAATGGAAAA
>JANHAO010018507.1:0-13607 GCA_026873985.1 Saraca asoca
TATAAGATGAATAATCAACCCTAAATATCCAATCCACAGAATGTTTAGTTGTGGATGCGATAGGACTCAATCAAATTGGTCTAGGACACCCATTTACACAAACACATTGGGATCCTAGGATATTTTGTATCATGATTGATGCCATTAAGCTATAAGAAACTAAAAATTTCATTTCCAACGGCTCTATATGTGTTATGGGAATAAAAGATACCTAACTTACTATAATACACTAGTTGACTTAGCTGCTTTTCATACTTGGATAGGCATGCTTTCAGATTTTTAGCTTCAGGCTTATTTGCTCTTTAAAAATATCATTATGTCATTTGTAAACATAAGGTGCAAGATTGTAGAGGCTTTTTGGGCAATTTTCACACAATGAATTAACCCTTATTACGTAACTCTAGATAAAATTCTGGTTAGTACCTTTAAGAACAAAATGAATAAATATAGAGAGATAGGATCTCTTTAACAAATACCTCTAGTATAGTAAATCTACCATATAGGCTACCATTTAGAATAACTGTGAAGGATATTATAGTAATGCACTATGAGATTCAATGTGTGAATTGATCTAAGTATCCAAACTTGTGAAGGATAGCTAGGATGAATTTCCACTTACCTATCATATGCCTTCTACATGTCTAGCTTAATCCCCATTAAGCCACCTCTTTCTTTCTTCTTTTTTATTGTTCTAATCAATTCTTGAGTTAAAAGGCCATTT
The DNA here is from genome assembly GCA_026873985.1 of Saraca asoca. NCBI lineage: Eukaryota > Viridiplantae > Streptophyta > Magnoliopsida > Fabales > Fabaceae > Saraca > Saraca asoca. Next base: position 722 of record JANHAO010018507.1, read on the forward strand.
TCATGAATTCAATCTACCAAGACAAAAACAATTTGAGATGGAGCAATAATTCTTTTTAAGGAGTTCCCTCATCCAATTTGCTATGATTTTAGATATAACTTTATGTAGAAAATTACACAAGCTAATAGGATGATAGTTAGTAAAAAGCTTTGGCTTTGTGATGCTTTGAAATTAGAACTATATTGGTGTAATTAAGCTTTTTCAAAAGGTATCTATGTTTAAAATGTTGGGAAAAAATTGATAAAAAATGAAGTATGCATAGTGAAATTTTAAAATTTTTCCTAAACTTGAATCATGTTGTTTAAAATTAATTTATAAAGCATTGTAAAATTCAAATAAACTTTAAAAGTAATGATTTAAATTATCCCTTATCAAGAGTTGTTCTTAGAATCCTCGGTCTTCAAATCTGAATTTAATTTCCAAGTAATTCCACAAACTTTTTGACAAGCCATATGATCAAGCCTTTCAAATTGTCTTCTAAAACTCTTTCAAATTTGATTTCCAATGCCAATGGTGACCTATATGAACCAATTTGATTCAAAACTTCCACTAGAATTCACAAAATAGGTAAAGTAGGAAAATCAACCACTTAACTTGAAAGGTGTTAACCCTCAAAGGAATCACAAATTCATTCAGTCAGGGTTAGTGTTTAAATGTAAAAAGGAGATAAGAAGAGAGATCATACTGAAAAAGTATTTTTAGGTACACAACACATGTGCTTGATGTATTGTTTCTCACTCTCAAAAGGTTGGCATCTTTCGTATTTAAATAGTAGAGATTGGAGTACAAGGATAGGGGTAAGCAAAAGTGGCATATAAACTAAGGTCTCCCCATGCTAATCTCGTCCACATCATTAAATGGATGGGTTATACAGCTATGGTTAATACTCTAAGCTTGTGTACTACCCTAATGGCCCAAGGAGTCTATGCTTCTTAATGAGTCCAAATTCATTAGCCCTCATGCATCCATTTATATGTCCAATAAGCCAAAACTGTGAATCCAAACTCATATACTTTCTTATGCAATAATTCTCAAACTATTTTAATTCATTAATTAAAACAATTTCCTAAGTAAGAAACTATTCTTCCACTTATGATCTCCCCTAAAGTTAATATAAATGTTCTTCTAATATTCAAATATAAACATTGGAAATTTGCTACTATTTAATGATTGTAATCTCTATAAGAATTATTAAATCATTGATTAATTAACATTTTTAATCATATTAGAAAATTTAATTAATCGTTTCAAATTTCCAAGATGTTTACTATTTAACTCTTGAATTTCAAAATATTTTACATTCTAACTTTTCTTTTTTACTTTGGATCAAAGAGATTCTATTATGTGTAACCTATTAGATTTCCATGCATATTGATAATAAATTTATTTAGAAGTTTAATTGAATTAAAACTCTTTTTAATTTAAACATAATTTTCTTAAATTGTTTAAATAAATTTATATATCATAATTGACTTCTAACAAAGCATCATAACCATCCAAATATTAAAAATAGATTTGTGGAAATTAAAACCTTTCGTGATAAGGTGTTAGTGTGTAATTTAATCCCTTCATATCTTGATATTTAAATTAGACTTAGGGTATGATTTAAGTGTCAATCCTAATTGAATGCCTAATTATAGGTGTATATTTGACTATATACTATCTCATAATTGATTATACTTAAGACTCCTTTTATGCATATATTAATACATAGGCCTATGATTTTGATCATATCATAAGTATCAAACATCTTTCCTTATTACCAAAGAGGCTGAATTCTTTTTTTATCAATCACTACCTTTATATATTTTGTGATACACCAAATAATTATATGTATCTACTCTTTAAGAGTGTAAGTCTAGAATAATATCAAAATACATGACTCTATACATACGGTACTGTGTTGATATCAAGTCTAAGGATCACTTACACCACTTTTCAAATGAAAAGTCCATTGACACATGATATAATTCCATATGGTTTCTTATGGTGAATCAATCTAGTCATATGTTCCATGACATATTCCCATAAGTCTCATCCAAATATTAACATATCTATAGTGTATAAGATCATTACATTTTTCAAGAAGAATGTGAGATGACATATGTTGGTTTACTTATGAATTATTAATATCATATTTTCTCAATAATTTAACAACCATAGATATTTAGAAATACAATTATATGTATAAATTATCTCACAATTACAATCCCAATTGTAATTAATTCATACATAATTATATTTCAAGGATTTTATCCAATACAGCTACGAAAATTGATAAAGAGACTAAAACATTATGTTTGTTAAATATGCTAAGATATATAGTTTCTATGCCATTACATTAAAAAGGATTACACTACATCTATCATTGATTGACCTACAATGTCCCAGTATTCTGTATAAAACAACATCGGAAACCATCTGGGCCAAGACTTTTATTAGGACTCATAACTTTAATCACATTAAGAATTTCTTCTGCAAAAAGAATCTTAGTTATTTTGACATTTTCCTTCTGACTTTTCTCAAGTAGAATGTGGTATTCTTGATTATCTGGCCAACTAATATTTGAGGCTATAAATAGATTTTTATAATTCTTTGTGAAATAATACCTATAAATTCCTTATCCTGCAGTCAAGTATTCTTAGTTGTCTAGATTTGGGCTATATTATTTCTCATTCTTCTATTAATGGTTGAGAGATGAAAAAAAAATCTTAAGTTCATATCTTAATTATCGATCCATGTTTTCTTAGATTTTGGCTTCTAAATTTCTTCGTCCCTTACCAATTTTTCATTTAACTCAATTTCTAGATAATGTTGGAATTGAAGATTGGCCTCTGAAGGTGGTTAACCCTTTAACACTAAATTTTGATATAAATAATTCCAAAATGGGATACATTCCATTTTTTAAACTTATCTCTGGTTTTCTTACATTTTTGGAAAAGCTTAAAAGGTCTAGAACCTATAACTTTCTCTTGCCATACACCAGAGATGATGTCTTTATAACTGTTATCCCTTAACCATGTTTAAAGGAATCTAAAAGGCCTTGGAGCTTTGTCTATATCAATATAAGTATCCAAAACTATAGGGTTATGATTTTTATGTTTTGTAGTTAGAAGAAGAACGCTAGCTCTAAGATATAAAGTTCTCTAACTTAGGCAACTAATAACCCTATCTAATCTCTCTTAAATATTGGCCCTATAACACATTTATTAGATTAGGTATAGGCTAGCCCTTGGAAATTCATATCCAAACCTCCTCTATGCTAAACAAACTCCCGGAATGCCACATAATTTAAAGTCCCAATCATTCCCCTATACTTATCATATAATATTCAAAGGGCATTAAAGACAACTATTATAACCTAGGGTAATATGACTTGTTTAGATAAAGTATATAAACTAATCCAGAGTTGGCACTCAAAACCATAATATGGAGAGCCATGTACATAAGTTCAATTCCAATACTTCTTTAGCTATTGATTTAGTACAGAAGTATGAATGAATATAGAGGAAGAATCTTTAATAGACAAAGAGATGTGCTGAAGCCAAAACAAAGTCATTCCTTTCTATCTACCTGATGTCTTAACAAAAAAAAAATGTGATTTCGTTCCCAATCTTCAAGCTACCTTTTAATTTTCGGACTTATTGGCTTTAGTTTCACAAATGAATACTATATTTGGATTATGTTTTTTTATTAAAGCCTTTAAAGACTCTTACTGTTGAAGAGTTGTTTATGTGGAACCCCATGTGTCTAATTATTTAGATTAATTAGTTTTGATGATGAAGCTCTTAATTGGTTTTTACCTAATGCAAAACTAAACCTTAAGTATGCTATTTGCTCTTTGAGGTAAATTGTTACTAGTTTAGGCATGCTACAAGCCTAAATTTTCCTTAAACTTGTTATTCTTTGATAACTATAATAGTCCTAGCTTAATTCTTCTAAATTGATTAAAATTGTTACATGAATGATGTGTATGCAATATATTTTGATTTGTCTACAACATGATAACTTGTTAATCTTGATATAAAATTTTGGTCCTATATTTTTTTCTAGTTAAAAGCCTAATTGATGTTGTATAGTTATATTTCTTTAGGAAAAGTATTTTTTTTACTATGTCTACTTTTTGCTTACTGATTTACACACATAATTATGATTCAGACTAGTTTTCTTTGATAAATTTCATTTTACTAAAAATGAAGTGTGTGAATATTGTACTATGTTCCAATTTAATGTAAATTGATTTTTATATTTATTAAAGCCTAAAAAAATTGACAGCATGCAAGTTACTCTTTACTCTTTGATATATTGTAGTTATGGTGTCATGCAATATTTGACAATACACACTAGTTGAAGACTGGTTGCTCTTTGAATCAGTTAAACACTTACAATGCTATCCGAATTATTTTTATTGAGATATTTCATTGATTTGGCATAAATTACATTATATATTAACTTTCCAAATTGATTGTAAAAGTTTTGTTTAATTGAAAAGTTTGAAAAAAGTTATTTATGTATAGGTTGTTCTTTGCAACTTAACATATTACAACTCTTCCGTTTTGTAGAAAACTGACATTGCAGGTTGCTTTTGATTTGTGCCGCCCGATAATGACATGGCAAAGGACTGTCATAGCTAGACAGACTTTGAAAGAGCAAGCAAATGAGCTAACCATTGTACCACTACCACCTCATGCTGACTTGGTGAAGGACAACACAATGAGACAATCCTTGAAAGAGTAAGCAAATGAGCTAACTCATGTATCATTAATAATGAAAACTTATCAAAGGTCACTTTCCAATTTGAAAGAGCAAGCTGCTGCAATTCCAAAGCCTTTGACCAAAAGTGACAACAAATTAAAAGTGTAAGCTCTTGTAATTCCAAAGCCTCTAACTCAAAATGACAACATATTGAAAGAGCAATCTACTTAACTTGAAGCCCAAGTTGAAGAAGGTGTTTCTTGGTGCCAAGCTCATGTATAAAAAGGAAGATGTTTTTCACTTCAACATTCGTCATTCAAGTAAATCTTCTTCCCTCTTTAGAAGACCTTTTCTTTCTAAGTTCTCCAATATTCTTTAAGTTTTCTTTGTCCTTCACATTTAAATCTACTCCTGTGAGAGTTTGAAAAATATTGTAGTCTCTTTGAGACAAATCTTTTTTATTCTTAAGTTTTATAAAAGTTTACTAGCTAGAGATTGAGTATGAGTGATGCCTTTGTAAAAACCTTGTAGCTAAGAATTATGCCTTGATGTGAGGCTAGAAAATTCTCAAGTTGAAAGATAGGATTGTTTATATCTTGAAAGGACAAGCAGGAAAGATTGTAAAGGATAGTCAAAGAAAAAAAGTGATGGTGGATAACCCTCAAAGTTGGATTTGATCTTGAAAGAAAGAGGGATAGACCCCAAAAGGATGATTTTCTCTTTGGAACATTGAACCTCTATACATTAGTGCTATCATTCTCTTTCCTTGCTTTTTTACTTTTCATGCACTTTAATGGCTTATCTTTATATGTTAGTTACTTGATCTTTCATATATTTGTTAATTGCTCTTATTAAGGGAAAAGTCTTTTAAATTACAAACTTATGTTTTAAACACTGATTCACTACCTCTTCTTGTATTTATCCTATCAATTGACGTTAGAGCTTATTCTTTGATGTTAAAACTTAACCACTTTTGAATAAATATCTCATAGGTATAGGATGGACAACCTTGGATCATTATATAAACAAGAAGTTTATTCCACATCTAGACCATCATTATTCGATGGAACCAATTATGATTATTAAAAAAATTGAATAATGATATTCCTTCAAGCCATTGATGATGATATGTGGGAGATTATTGAAGAAGGGCCTACCATTCTGATGAAAAAGCAAGATGACCAACAAGTGCCAAAACGAAAATGTGTAGAATGAAGTTGAAAAATGAAAGAGCAATATCCATGTAAAAGCTAAAAATGTTATCATATGTACTATGGCACCAAAAGAATTCAAGAAAATCTCCAAGTGCACTACTGCCAAGAACATATGGGATAAGCTTCAAATCACCTTCAAAGGAACAATGCAAGTGAGACAAACTCACATCAAAATGTTAATGGATGAGTATGAACTTTTGGAATGGAAAAAGGAAAGAAGATTAAGCTTATGCTTGAAAGACTCTCCATCATCACAAATGATCCCCATGCTCTTGGAAGAATCATTCTCAAACTAGATTTTGTCTTAAAAATCCTTAGATGTCTTTCAAAAACGTGGCAATCCAAATGAGATGCAATTTAAAAAAGTAACAATCTTAAAACTTTCACTTATGATGAACTCAGTAGAAAGCACTTAACTTATGAAAAAAACATTTGTGAAAGATACAAATGATAGAAGAAAAAGAAATATTACTCTTAAAGCTTCTACATAATCTCGTGATGATGTAAAAGATGAAATATAAGATTTTAAAGATGAAAATGAAGAAATAGCATATTTGTGAAAAGATTAATGATTATATATAAAAGTAAAAGGCAAGACCGACAAAAGCCATTTGTAAGAAAAGAACAAGTGTGAAAAGAGCAAGTAAAAAAAGAAACAAGTAATCAGGTATCAACTTGCTTTGAATACAAAAAATTCGGTCACTTCAAAATAGATTCCCTAAATCTCAGGAAAAAAAAATTCCAAAGGAGGCCATCAAAGAAGAATTCAATGATAACTAGTTGGGATGATGAATATGTCTCTTTCAATGAAGAAATCTAAGAAGAAAGAGAAGAGGAAGTAGCAAACCTTTCTTTTATGCCCAAAGAACACTATACCAAGGTAATGAATCTTGATACTCCTATTCCCTATGATAAGTTACAAAAGGCTTTTGAACATTTAATGGATGATTCCTATAAAGTCATGTCAAAATATCTTTTTATCTTTGAAGAAAAATTCTCCTTGAAAAAGGAACTTAATTTTTAAAAAAAGGAAAATCAAACTTTGAAAGATGATGTTATTTCTTTGAAAAAGGAAAATGATTTCTTGAGAAAAGAAAATGAAATTTTTGAAGAAATGGATATATTTTCTGAAAATGATTTAGAAAAAAAAATCAACATACTTTTCTATCAAATAAAGTTGACTGCTTGAAAAAGGAAAAAGAAAGTTTGATAAAAGAAAATCTTGTTTTAAAAAGCAAATAAATTGCTCATCATTAGGGAATAAAATTCAACCTTTAAAAAAGAAAGAGTTGGTTGCTTATTCATTAAAGGATGAAAATAAATTTTTGAAAAAGAAAGTAAAATCCTTGAAAAAGAACTTTTTCTCGATTTATTAAAGGAAAAAGAAGATTAAATGCTCTTTTGGGAACTTAAAAATCATCCTATGATAAGAGAGAGTTAGTTTTGTTTATAGGAAACATGATGAGTATTAAAATAATTTCTTTATAAAAGCAACTCAAAATTTTGAACCTTTTTTGAAATGTAATTTTTCTAGGAAAAATGGACATATTTCTCAATCTTGCTTTTGTAAGAAGAAATCACTTGATTGTAGTAGACATGTTTAGGAATAAAGAGGGCAATATATGAAGAAGCAAGACACTAACCCAAAAGGACTCAAAATGATTTAGGTACCTAAGATAAGATAACTTCCTTTTTGTAGGCTACCCTTAAGGCTAGTGTTGAAAAGGATTATTGATTCCTTGATAGTGGTTGCTAAAAACATATAACTGGAGATTCAAGCAAGTTTATTTCTTTCAAACAAATTCAATGAGGTGAAATAGCTCTTGATGGTGACACAAAATGCAAAATTATTGGTGTTGGTAAAGTTGATATTAATTTTTCATCTTATATCAACAATGTTAGAATAGTAGTAGAACTCAAACATAATCTCTTAAGTGTTAGTTAGCTTTGTGACAAAGGCTATAGAGTTGTATCTGAATCTTTTCATTGTTATGTGCAAAGCATCTTCAATAACAAAATATCTTTTATAGGTTAAAGAAAATATAACATTTATGCAATTTCCTTAAAGGACATTTCTTCGAAGGAAGCAAAATATTTTATTTCAACAAATGATCAAAGTTGGCTTTGGCATATAAGGCTTAAGCATGTAAACATGTGTTATATTTCAAATCATAGTAAAAATAATTTAGTAAATGACCTTCCTAAAGTCAACATTGAGAAAAATCACATATGCAATGCATGTTAACAAGGGAAACAAGTAAAATCATCTTTTCAACCCAAAAATGTTGTTTTCTCTTCAAGACTCTTTGAGTTATTGCATATAGATCTTTTTGATCCCACAAAAACCCCAAATTTTGGTGGCAAAAGATTGTTAGCATTGTTAGTCTTACTAAGGAGATTGTTAACGTAGCTAGTGTGATTGCTTTGTTATTATAATTTCCTTGGTTTTGATGTTGAAAATAATTTTGAATCCAACAATATGTTTTAGTATTTGTTATTTATTTTGCAAGATCAAAGTATGAGATTCAAAAGATCCACATCAGACTTTAGTAATTCTTTTATTTTTATTAGGATCTTTGGTAAGTGAATTCTAATCCAATTTGATCCAAGCAAGTTTCATAAAATAGTTATATTGAGGTAGAAATAAATCACTTGAAGTGAGCTAAAATAAAATATTTTTCAAACTAAGTTTTCAAATGATTCACAAGTGCAAGTTTTATAAAAACTATTTTTCATCGTGTGAATCAATTCGTAAATCGTTTCATAATGAAAATCTTGTGAAACTATATTTAAACCAATTCAATAATTGATTCATAAAGAAAAGTTTTGAAAAATATTTCTTACCGAAGGTTATGTTTTTTCCTAAATCGATTAGGTAATTGATTCATAACCTGTTCGTATAATACTATGATTTAATTTATGCATCGATTTCATCATGAACTTCTTTATGATATTTATAGATGAATCGATTTATAAATCGATTTATTAGTTGGTAACCACTTTGAATTGATTCATGAATTAATTCATAGACTGAAAGTTAGTTATTTTTCAAATGTAGTTACAATAACTATGGATACCCTGAACCTTATTTCAAACTCAATCAGTTTCATAACATATTCATTTCTTCAAGTGCTAAAATCACAGAGATAACAGAGCTTTACCAGATTCATTACTACCTTACTATATCTCATCAATTCAAAGGATCTTGAATTAAATTTAAGTAGAATTCACATTAGATATTTAAGATATTCATCTTAAATTTTGGTATTGTATTTCTTACCTTAATTCTTGTTTCCTTTTGAGATTTCTAGGTTGATAGAAATCTAAGATACGAAGGAAGAGGTTAATCTTCCCTTTATATCTTCTTTAGTTGTGAAGTTAATCATAACTAGTTAAAGATTATAAAGAATTCTTAGAGTATCTCTAGGTCATAAAATTAATCATAGTCTATATGAGATAAAAGAATTATTGTATTTATAGGTTAGCAAGAGCTTGGTCAAATCTTCTATAATAGGTTGGCAAGCCTAGTTTAATTCTTATGTATAAATTAGCTATGCAAGAGCCCAGTTAATTCTTGTTGTTATTGTTATTGTTGTTGTTAATAAAAGTGACCATTTGGTTAAAAATTGTCCAGTGGATGTAAACTTTAATTACGATTTCAATCAAAGTTGAACCACTTTAAAAATCCTTGAGTCATTTACATTTTTGCGATTTATATTTCTGCATACTTATATTTTACTGCAATTCTAAATTTATTGCAATACTGGTTTAAACTGTAATTTTGCTAAATTGATTAATTTGTCATTAATTTTTGAATTCTTAATTACATTAGTGACTCTAATTAGCTCTTGATCATCCAATAGAGTTTCTTTGATAAATCTTGTAAGCCAAAATCCAATCTCCAAATCTGAAAGAATATATATTTTTAAAAAGGGCAAGATCATTTTTATATTTTTGGGACCAACAAAGATATGATCTAATTATTATTAATGATTTCTTAAGATATGCCTAGGTACTTTTTCTAGTTCATAAAAATGAAACTTTCAACATCTTTGAAAAGTTTTACAAAAAGATTCAAAATGAAAAAAGTATGAGCATATCAAGCATTAGGAGTGATCATAGTAAAGAATTTGAAAATTATCTTTTTGAAACTTTTTATGAAGAAAATGAGATTGGGCATAATTTTGTCCTAAAATTCCTCTACAAAATGAGTTAGTGAAAAGGAAAAATAAAACTTTAATTGATATGGCTAGAACCATGCTTTGAGAAAATGATCTTTCAAAATATTTTTGGGCAGAAGTCATAAACACTTCTTATTATATTATTAATAGATGCTTGATACGTGTCATCTTTTTTGAGCTTTGGAATAAAAGAAAGCCCAATATTGGCTACTTTTATACTTTTGGATGTAAGTGTTATATCTTGAACAATGGGAAAGACTAACTAGCAAAATTTGATTCAAGATTAGAGGAAGGTATCTTCTTAGGTTATTCTGCCACTAGTAAAGCTTATAGAACTTATAATAAAAGAACTCTAGTGATAAAACAATCCATGCATATTAAATTTGATGAAACAAATGATTTACCTTTGAAAAAGCCATTAAAAGAAGATAATAACTTTATGACAATTAGAGACTCATCAAATATAAGAAAGCAACAGGCATAACATGAAGATTTAAAATGGCAAGTTGGATCAAAAGAGCAAGAAAGCTCGAAAGAACAAGAAGATCATATTCAGTAACCAAAAAAGAACAAGCTCTAAGGTTGCAACACTGAACCTATCTTAGAGAATGGAGGCACATGCCAAACTATCCAATAAAATATATCATTTCAATCCTTCTCAAGGAATCTAAACAAGATCTTTAAAGATATTTAACTCAAATAACATAGCTTTTCTATCTCAAATTGAAGTAAATAATGTCAATAAAGCCTTGCTTGATAGAAGTTGGATAAATGCTATGCAATAAGAGCTCAGCTAGTTTGAAAAGACTAAAGTATAGAACCTTGTGCCAAAACTTCTTAATCAATCAATCATTGGCATAAAGTGGGTGTTTCACAACAAATTAGATGAATGCAAAAAAGTGGTAACAAACAAAGTAAGATTGGCAACACAAGATAAAATCAATAGGAAGGTATTGACTATGATGAAATTTACGCTCCTACTGTTAAATTTGAATCCATTAGAATGCTACTTGTTTTTGCATCCTTCAAAATTTTCAAGTTTAATTAAATGGATGTCGGAAGTGCTTTCTTGAATGATTTCTTAAATGAGGAAGTTTATGTTAAACAACTTCTTAGATTTGAAAATGTTAAAAAGCCTGATCATATTTTCAAACTCACAAAAGCTTTATATGGTCTCAAACAAGCTCCTAGAGCTTGGTATGAGAGATTTAGCAAATTTTTTTATTGAAAATGATTTCACAAGAGGAAAAGTAGCTAGTACTCTTTTCATAAAAAATATTGAACATAATATTTTGTTTATGCAAATTTATGTTGATGACATTATATTTGGAACTATGAATAAACTTTTGTACAAGAAATTTTCAAATCTTATGAAAAGTGAGTTTAAAATAAGCTATATAGGAGAGCTTATACTCTTCCTTGACTTCAAGTGAAACAAACCAATCAAGATATCTTTATCAACCAAGTTAAGTATACTAAAGATTTGTTAAAAAGATTTGGAATGGAAAACACAAAAATCCTTGGCATTTCTATGAGCCCATTCACTAAACTTGATAAAGATGAAAATGATAAATTGATAAATGAGAAGCGATATAGAGGTATGATTACCTCACTTATTTATTTAACTGCTAGTAGACTGAATATCATGTTTAGCATTTGCTTATGTATAAAGTATTAATCTAACTTTAAAGAGTCACACCTCTTGGTTATGAAAAGAATTTTTAGATATTTATTTGGTATAAAAGAACATGTTTTATAGTATCTAAAAAATAAATGTTTTGATCTTATTAGATACTCTTATGCTAACTTTGCTGGATATAAGTTAGACAGGAAAAGTATTAGTAGAGCATGTCACTTCCTTGGCCAATACCTTGTTTAATGGCAAAGCAAAGAGCAAGCCTTGGTTGCTATTTCCACAGGTGAAGTTGAATATATGGCAGTTGGAAGTTGCTGTGTAGAAGTATTGTGGATGAAGCAATAACTTGGAGACTACAGTTTAAATTTTGATAAAATCTCAATACTATGTGATAATACTAGTACTCTTAATTTGACCAAAAATTCTATTCAATATTCTAGAACTAAACATATTGAAATTAAACATTATTTTATAAGAGATCATGTTCAAAAAGGGATATTAAGCCTAATTTTATAATTTTTGAAAATCAATTAGTAGATGTTTTTATAAAGTCCCTCCATGAAAATAAATTTTGTTTTATCAAAAATGACCTTGGATGATTAATCTCAATTAATTTAGTTTGCAAATACATAGATAAGATTTATGGATATTTTTTTTCTCAATCATTTATTTTATGTATATTTGTTTTATTTTTTTCTTTGATTGTTTTATTGTTTGATTGTTACTCTAAATTTTTAGTGATATTTCCTTGACTAGACATGCATTCATTTTACATTTCTACATTTTTATTTTTTATTACACACATTTTGTCACATTTGTTAATGCATTTGCATGAAATAATTAGCAAGTACACTATTGATACTTGTTAGTCTGATAGGTGCCCTAGGGCCAATATGATTAAGCTCTATTGTATCTATGACTGTATATTCTGTATTGATTTGATAATAAAGGTTGATTATTCATCTTATATTACTTTCATTGTATATTGCATGTTAAAGATGAAGTCCATGGTGGGAAGTTATTTCATTCAATCAATTCTATAAGGGGTTATAAGATTGTGAGAGTGATTGTTAACGATGTAAACTTCTGCACCAAAATGACACTAGTCAAGATCTAATAACTGGGCATTATTAGATCTGTTGAGACTAGACGCTGGGGTG
>JANHAO010018508.1:0-13573 GCA_026873985.1 Saraca asoca
ATAAATAATAAATATGTGATGTAATTAAATATAATTAATTAAATTTTAGGTAATTATATTCTTATTTTGAATATCTTGATTATATTAATTTAACCTCAATTTCAAAATAAAAGTAATATATTTCATATATCTAATGATATCAACATATCATTTTATGTCATTTTACATTTATGAGCTACTTCAACAGTTAATTTTACTAAACACTTCTAATACAATCAGCTAATTTATCAGCTTTCAGCTAACAGCTAATAACTAGTAGTTAGCAGCTAGTAAAACAACTAATAACTAGCTTATTAGTTATCAGATAATTTTTTAACTACTTATACCAAATAGACTCTATATCTATAGTCTCAATAAGGTAGCTACATTTTTATCAGGATAAAAGCAGGGACATATTTTACTGTAACTCTATTGAACCAACGAACCCATCATCATTGGTTCAGTAACTAGACATATATCATTAAAATCTATCAATGACTTAAATGTCATTATAGATCAAATAATTTAATCACATAATTAATTGGAACTTTGATTCTTGATTACTATGCTTTTGGCACAAAGTATTATTGGATTGCAACTTCTGGATTTGGATTGCAAGAAAAAGTTGCGGAGAGACCCTGTTTAGAAATTACCCAAGAAGATGCTTTAACAATTCTGTTTAGAAATTGCAATTCTTTAACCCTGTTTGGGATTAAAAAATAGAATTTAATTTATTTAAACTTTTATTTATAAATAATTTTACACGTAAAATCTATTCTAAATAAATTGAATTCTTATTTTTTTTATAGTTCTAAACGAGAAATAAATTGGGAGATACTTTTCAGGCTTAGAAAAAGAAGGGCAGTTGTACTGGGTTTGCCTAGTATTTATAGTAAATAAAAACTATTAAGAGAAGTAGTATCAAGAATAAAACATCTCACTCACAAGCACACATATCAGTATCTAATTTAAATTGAAATTTATTCAAATGCTATCCAGTCATAATTGAGTAATAGTTTTAGTTTATACGTGAATTCATGTTACCAAACTCGACCTGGAATTTGGGATATCTTACTAACTGACGAGTAATTGTCGGCAATTTAATGATGTTGTTATTGAATATTAATCGAATAGGTTACAAAGTCATGATGAATCATATAATTTTTTTTTCCTTTGGATGATTTCTTGTAGATTGTTCATGTGCCAGATGTTTTGAAAGATGTGCTTGTGAAATTTTGGTTTTAATCACCATTCACAGTTCATCTTTGTCTCCTTCCTGGAGTCACATCACAGCACAATTCATCTTTTCATCCTTATAGAAACTGTTAAATTAGAGGGCCAGATATCACTTCTGTTTCTGTAAAACAATGTAGATTGTTCATATGCCACATATTTTGAAAGATTACAAGATTTTATAACAAAGTTACTACTTCTGTGTTAAACCTTTATAAAACTTTTAAATACATACCAATGTATTATCCTGAAAATTAAAATCTAAATGGAATAAGCTGTCTTTCACTTCTGCAGTTGATTCTTACTGAAGCCCAATATTGACTTTGTTTATTGACCTTGTTTTATGCATCAAGAATTAGTAGTGTAGTGCTATTTATTCTCTGTTTAAATGTTAATTATGCTAAGATTTTGAATGTTCATTCATAATCATAAGCTGGCAAATCAACTAGGGAGGTGGCCCTGAATTAATTTGTTGTATTCAAAAAGTGAATTGTGCTTTTGGAAACAGTAATTGCATGAAAAAGCTTCTCTATATAGAACAAAATCAATGGGGTCAAACTTCCAAGTTTTCTCTGAGCTTAGTATATGAACCTGCTTAAAAGAAAACAACCAGATGTATGTCTTTACCAACAGTCTTGACACTGTAAAAGCTTGTCTAACAATTAGCAAACAAAAGGCGGTACCCCAGTTAAAATGAGTGTTTATTAAGCTAATTTGGAGTGAGACTTGCAAACAGAAAGCTAGTAGCCAAACTTAAAAGGTATTGGCCCCTCAATTTATTTTTAATCTCTGTGAAATTATTGCTGAAAAACTGTGTTTTTCTGGAAAAAATTTGGATATGTACCTTGGCCTGTCCAAAATTATCTTTCAAGGTTTGCTATTGCAGAAAGATGTTCTGTCAAGTACATTGGAGAAGAAAATTACAGAAGATAAAACTTGGATCAAAATGATAAAGCTACACACCTTTACAGATAGTGAATCCATTGGACAAAGAACAACTTTTGATTTGTTTGAACTGTAATACCCAGAATTAAGTGAATTAAAACCTTTTGTTTATTTTGCTAAACTAGTCTTAGTTCCTGGAGAGATTAACTTACTACTTAAACATTGACAAATAAGATTTGCTGAAGGTTCTGACTTCTGATATCTTTCTCTACTTCAAGATGCGAATTTTTTAGAAAGTGATTGCCAGATTTTTCTTCTTTTTCCTTTAAGAGGCTAATTGTGATTCACTGTTGAATTTTCATAGGTTACTCATCAGCTTTAAGGGTATGATACTTGCTGCATTTGGACATTTTCTTGTAAATTTGGTAGTTTTTTCGGTGTGGATGTAGTCAACAAGTTAAACTATAATATTTTGAAACTATCATATCAGAATTTTGTTCTGATATGCTAATCTTACAGAACAACTTCGACAAGTTTCAATATTCAGCAAGTTGAAACGTCAGCCAAAGCTAAGATATCAAGTGGAAATAGTTAATTATCATCCAATCTTCAACTGTCAACAAATGAATTTGCTTGTATGATCAGAACTGCTGGCAAATCTCGTAGCTGATCCAAATGTATGTCTGGGCAGTCAGTGTGGAACATTGACTGATTACTGATTATAATCTGATCGCATTTTAGTTCACATTGAACAGATGTCATTTGGTGGTTAAAGTAGTTGTATGCAGATGCCTCGAACTCAATTTCGTTAAAATTTGTTAATCTCTTCTTGAGATTGCTTATTTGCATATTAGCAGTCTGCTGATGTCATTAATGTTTCTGTCCAAACAACCTTTTTTTGTGTTTAATTATACGCATACACTTGCTGCAGGAATATTGTACCAAATATGAAATTGTTTTATGCAATTGCAGCATGCGTCATGGATACGACAGCAATTGGCAAATGCCTATTTAAATTTGCACTTTTATCCTTCCTTGATCACAGCCATAAAGTTGAACTCTATTAAAGGAATGACAGAATTTATTTAAAGCTTCTCACTCTTTCTCATATTATTATTATGGCAAGTTGTTTCTGGTAAATCTACTTTCAGTTTTAAACTACTGGATTCCTTTCTTTGAAGGATACCAAAGGAAACGGAAATTGGTGGAAAAGTAAGAAAGACTTAAAACAATTAAAGAATTAAAAAAAAAAAAAAAAGAGAAACAACTTCTTTTTGCAGGGGAAAGTTCTAACATACACTCAATTTATCCTAGACTAACAGAAAAATAAATACAACACTTAGAAATCTAATTATATTTATTATTATATTCATTTTTCTTTTAAGTTTACAATGTATTAGGTCCATATAATAATCTTTTCTTAGTGTATACATGATATTTATAAGCATATTTATCAAATCCTATTTATTTCCCATATTTCTTTACCCCTTTTACTTTTCCTTGGCCAAATTAAATGATCTCCACCAGAATCACCCACTAAAAAGAGGTCTACTGAGCCTCTACTCCTTTCATCTATTTGGACTTGGCATTCAAGTGTCACAGTACAATTTGTTGGAATAAAATATGGATTATCTCATGTTTTTTTCTCTCCTTTTTTTTTTATTTTTTAAGAAATAAAGATATAGTTTTAATTTTTAGATCGGATTCACAATTTTAATATAAAAAAGATTTTTATAGTTATCTTTATCCTAAAATTATAATTTTTTTTAAAGAAAGGAAAGGATCTTTTTTCGTTTAAATATTTCCAAGAAAAAAACCAATAGCTTTTACTCTTGTTAAAAAGAAAAGCAAAGGTTTTTCTCCAAATTAACAATCCAACCATATATTTTTTTCAAATCACGTTACTGTATGTTTCATAAAATTTTAACAATATGGTTTAATTCAGATTATAATATTAAAAAGAAAAAAAAAGAGCATTACTTCAATGATCACTAATGTAGGATTTTTCCGACGTTTCCCACAAATAGGAACATTGGATCCCTAAAAAGAGAGAAGATGCACATAAAAGTTGATACACCATAATAGCAATTTTAGACCTCACTCAAAAGGCCACAGACTTTGATGATCTCGGAAAGACTGTCTCACTGGATTCCATGATGGCTTCATGGGCGTTGACATGTGCATTTCATAAAAAGGAAAAAAGATTGCTTATAATTTCGAGCGTGATCTTTAAGAAGGCCCCATTCTTCAAACATGACCACATAATCATGCATTTGTTGTTTAGCTATTATAACAAGGAATTGAGTTTAATTAAAAGTAAATGAATTTTATATGATAGTGTAAAATATTTTATGTTAATAGAACAAATTTAAATTCTTGTAATAAACTCTATAATTAGAAAACACAATGATATTAGAAGTTGCGTGACCAAGCTTGCACCCACTTATAACTAACCACGAAAATGGGAACCAAAATAATAATAGTAAAAAAAAAATCAAATAAGACAATGAAACATAATATATAAACAAAGTTTAGAAGCTTTTGTGAGAGTAATCACAAGCAAAATTTGAGAAGGAAATGCTTTCTGCTATTCTGTCAATTTGTCAGAATTCCCACTTTACAATTTCAACAATCATTCATAACGAATTGTGATGTATTTCCCTATTTTTTTTCCTTCTTAAGAATCTGCAAAAGTCAGTAACAAACTCTACCAACTTTCTAAATTACCCTTTCTTTCTTGTTCACCTATCCAATCCTAACCTTTTTTGTTTCTTATTTAATTCTCTCTAACTCAATTAATCTCTTCCACTAAATCTAAATTCGACATGCTTTCATTCAAAGATTCTAACGGCTTGTCACCACCAAAATTGTTTTAAATTAGTTATACACTTTCTCACTTTACACTGTCTTCCAGTAGTAAGAAGAAGACGGTCTCAATGATAATTTGATGCCCGACCAGACAAGAGCTTACAAAGTTTATGCAAAAATGCGACAAAGAATTTGTCTATTTAGTTTTAGAGTTATTTAAATGTACTTAAGTTTTAGTTGTTTAGATTTAATCTTACCATAATTCACGTGAATACAGTATGATTTGTTACTTCAGGAGATAATTCTATCTATAGACAGGGGCGGACGCAGGAATCTGGGTCAGTGGGGACTGACCTGAATCCAAAATAAGAAAATTTATAATTTAGTCTTAAATTTTTTTACTTTTTTTCACTAAGACCCATTTTTAAAGATTTTTTTCAATTTAATCCCTGTCGAATTTTTAATTTAGTCCTTTTATCAAAAAATTTTTTTTTTTTAATATTATAATTTTTTTTTTTGAAAAACTTGAGTGGGGGCTTGAGCCCCCACTCGGCCTGCACTGGGTCCGCCCCTGTCTATAGGTGATGCAGATATAAGTCGCATAGAGAAAGAAAATATTGATTACAATAATAAGATGTCAAAACATATGCTTATGTTAATTAAGTTGTCAGAAGATATTAAATTCTGTCTGATAATTGTTAAATGACCTGTAAATTACATATAAGAACAGTTGTAGAATCCTATCTATGGTCCAAAAGGGGGCAATCACGCGATGTGTAGTGAAAGATGGACCATTGAGGAAGACTTTAGAAGAGAAGGTGGATGTCAGGATAGTAGAAGGATGTAATAGAATTTTTGACATTATTAATAAATAATTTAGTCATATATCATTTTTAAGTTCTTCGAATTTTATTTTTAACGTTGTTATTTATTTATATCTTTTGAAGAGTATTAATTAATTATATAGTATTTGATATAAGTGAAATTTTAATTAATTATTTTTAATATGACAAAAAATTATTTCTTCTCATCTTTGCTTTCTATTGTATAATTAACATAAGTCAAATTTGTAAATAAATAAAAGTCCGATAAGCATTTTCTTAATTTTGTGGGCGCGGCCAGCTGTTATTTTCAACTAGTTATAGCCATTGACCTTTTCAGACAAGGAGGGCTCCCATAGATAGGTTGGGATAGCTAATTATAGGAAACATTCAGCATATATGTCACTGTTTCTTGTGGTTTAAGAATTAATTGTTAAAAAAGTCCATAGTATATAATTAGCCCTACAGCTTTTTCATGTCCTTTTTTCTCATTTTTTCTGTCATGGAGCTTTCTGTTGTACATATCTAATCTATATAAAGGATCACAGGGTCCATAGTGGCTGAACGATCAGGATCAATAGACTTTAAACCAGGAACTTTTTTCATAAGATGTCATCCTAAAGTTAAAAACTCGGATTTGGATATTCTCTTATATATATATATATATTTATTTATCATATAAAAAAAGATAGATATAAATTTTTTTTATAGTTCTATTATATATATAAAAAGGATTTTAAATCCTATAACATTTAAAAATTTTGTTGTTATTTCTATTAAATATGACAGATAAATGAAACAAGAAAAAAGAGAGGATATAAATTCTAAAAATTATTAGATGGGGTGATACAATCTAACTGTGTATGTGTGTCTACACACACTTGCAATGATGCGCTATGCATAAAGATTAATATTATGTGGTGCAATAATTTACAGAGAGTTGACATATTAACAACTAGAATTCATGTTAAAAAAAATGTGAATCTTACATCAATAATTTGAACATACATATATGTTTAGTTGAGAGATGAATATAAATAATAGTAAATGTGCGATCAATATCACTTTACAATTTAGGACAATCCCTGTCCTTATAATGCATTTTTCCATTACCTATTTTGGATTTGATGAGATCATGGGTAGGAAACTAGCACTTTCATTAATGTATTATAGATACGAATTGGTTGGCATTGAATGATTTAAAAATTTAAACGAAAATGAATTCGTAATTTAAATTTAAGCAATTCAAGAATTCAATTTAATTTACGAATTATGTTTTATGTAAAAGTTTTCAATTTTAAAATCAAGCCAAATTTGATGGGTTTTGTTAGAATTTATTTTGGGTTTAATTAAATTTATAGTTCTTATAATTTACTCAAGTTTATAATTTTTTATACTTTTTTTTCTTGTAATCAAGTCCTAAGATTTATTTTTATTTGTAATTATCATCTTGTTATCCTTTACTTGAAAATTTCATTTGAAATTGTTAAAGTTTGGGGATTTATGGAGATATACTATGATATGACAATAAAGATATATTAGTTGGGATGATAAATTTGTAGCTTAAATGAAAATTTTAGACAAATATAATGAAATTAAATATATTAAAATCGAATTGTATATGATGGGAATTATATATCTTAATTTTTTTAATAATTTAATGAATCTGATTGTACTTTCTTTCTTATTATATCACAGTATAACCATAAAAATTAATAAATATTTATCATATCAGATAATTGTAATTAAAATGAATTAAAATTATTTTTAAACATTAAAATTTATCTATGAATAGATTAAAATTATTTCAATTAAAATGAACTCAATTCAATGGTAGAAAAATTGGTTCCATGAAGCATAAACATAAATCAGACATATATCATTATGGGGACCAACTCCTCTCACAATCCCACCAAATAGATTAGAAAAGAGAATAAAAAAAAAAGAGAAGAAAAAAAAATCTTGATTATTGATGTAGAGTCAAACATAATTGCAAAAGCATATGCTGGCATTTTAGTTTAACAAATGGCGATTTGGGGACCGCAGAAAAAGTGAGTATACTCGTGAAAGTGATGGAACAGATTGTTTATCTGAATCTTTATTTTTTTTTTAATTCTACAAGAAAAATATAATTTTTTATTTTGAAATATACAATTCTTTTAACTAGAATTAATCATTTTAATAAAAAAATTTATATTTATTTTTCTTCTAAATTCACAAATTTAATTTTTTTTAAGAACTTGTGAGATTCTAGAAATAAATTGTACATGGGTGTACGTATCTTTGACCTTTGTCAAGATTAAGTTTGTACATTCACTCAGTTTAAAGTATTGGGTGACTGGTGACCTAATTTAATCCCCTAAGTTACATCTTTCATAAGTGTCTCTAACTAAATTCTTGTTAGAACCAATCCAAACGCTTTGTTCAATATATATTATTATAATGGCCAACACCTAATGGGAGTCCACTCTCCAAGTTCATTTTTTGCCTTTTAAATTACACTTTAATCAATTAAAACTGCAACCTAGCCTAATTGTCCTAATGTTAATAGTAATTTTAAATTAATTTTATCAGAAAGATAAAAATTATATATATATTTCACTGATACATAATTAAAAATCTTGAAATAGAGTGAGGTAGTAATTTTCCCTAACCACCAAAAGCAAGAGACAATAGTTAAATTGGAATATTGCTTAATTAGTAGCATTCTTTTTCCATGTCAAACTCTCTAGAGCTAAAATTAAAATAATACTTAATCCAAATGACTAAAAAGAAAGTGTCTCACTCGCACATTTTATACACTTTTCTGCAGGTATTTTATAGTCTTGAAGATAGTCTTAATCCCTGAAATGGACCCGCAGCCAATTGTATTTCTACATATGATCCTTGATTTCATCCCCATCAAAGAAAAAAACCTTTTATGATTTGCTTTTGTCTTGGTCTTTTTGGGATTTTATACTTTTGGTGAAAAGTAAATTTAAGAAAATGGATAAAAATTATAACACGTGATAACCAATAAAAAAAGAGCAAAAACTAAAAATAAAAAAACCCACATTATGATGAGAGAAGATTTTCAATATAATGATGCTTTCCCAAAAAAAAAAAAAGGAAAAAAATTCAACCTTTAATTGAAGACTTATGAAGGAAGCATTCATGAATTTAATTAACTAGTGGGTACAACAACTTACTATAGAGTTGAACCAAGTTTTTTCCCATGGAGTCTGACCATTATGCTATCAAAGCCTAATCTGCCAAGTTCCAGTGACCTTTATCTCTCTTCTAATCTCTTCCTATAAAAGGACCCCCCTATCTCTCTTATTTGCATCAAAATTCACAACCTCAAACTATCATTCCCACCAAGATGGAAGCTCTCAAGAACAGGACTCTTATCATCTTAGCCATTTTTGTTGTCTTTGCTGCCGCTGCTGCAAACGCCAAGATTCACAAGCATGAGTTTGTCGTATGTTGTCTAATCTCAGTTATTCACTTTCTTTTTCTTTTTGGATCTTTTATTGAAGATGTCTGTGGCAACAGGTTCAAGCAACCAAAGTGAAAAGGCTGTGCAAAACCCACAACACCATCACCGTAAATGGTCAATTCCCCGGTCCAACTTTGGAAATCAATAATGGTGACACTTTGGTTGTCAAAGTCGTCAACAAAGCTCGATACAATCTCACCATTCACTGGTACATATTTCAAGCTAACCACTGTTGAAGACATTACTTTTAAAACATTTTCAGAATTATTTTTAAATGTACATAAAAATTTAAGATTTATCTAAAATAATTGTGAAGTGTCTTTAGAACTATATCTCTATCGTTCACAGTATTATTACATAACATATACTGCTGGTTGCATTCTAAGATATTAAAAAGTACTTGCATGTGAAGTTTACATGTTAGAAGTAAATAGTTGAATGTTTTTTTATTTTTATTTTTTTTTTCTGTTTGAATTAGGCATGGTGTTCGTCAAATGAGAACCGGATGGGCGGATGGGCCGGAATTTGTGACTCAATGCCCAATCCGACCCGGAGGAAGCTACACTTACCGTTTCACAATTCAAGGACAAGAAGGCACACTCTGGTGGCACGCTCATAGTTCATGGCTTCGAGCCACCGTTTACGGCGCCTTAATCGTTCGTCCTAGACATGGAGAACCCTACCCTTTCCCTAAGCCAAAGCGCGAGATACCCATTGTTCTCGGTAATCATCACTTATTTATTTAATTTCTCACGTTATATAATTATAGTGTTGATGAAAACATGAAGAGAAAAAGAAAAGTAACAGTCATAGGTAAAATAATATTACTTTATGATAACAATATTCCAACTATTTTTTATTTTATCTTTACATCTTTCCATAAAAAAATTGAATTCTAATAATAATTTTTACATTGATATATTTACTTATTCTATTATACGTATTACAATACTACATGTTTTATTAAGAGATAATTTATTTTATTTTTAGAGTAAGGAATTTTTATTTTAGGAGGAAAATAAGTCCAAAAAATATAACAAACTTTACATTTGCAAAATTTACATGTTTTTATTTTTAAATTTGTATATATTTTGAAATGAAATACAAGAAAAGAGTAAGATAAAATTTCTCTTGCAAGAGAGGTATGGTATATCCAGTTATGCTATTAGACTCGCGTTTGGACAAAGATTGTGTTGACGACGATGATGATTTGACGGTGAAAATGGTTATGATGATTAGGGGAATGGTGGGACGTGGACCCCATTGACGTACTGAGGGAGGCCACTCGGACAGGAGCTGCTCCCAATGTTTCTGATGCTTACACCGTCAATGGTCAACCCGGTGACCTTTACAAGTGCTCTAGCAAAGGTTTGATTCTTTCTTCGTTATTTTGCTCTATAATATTAAAAAATGACAATAAACAACAAATCATAAAAAAATTATAAAAAAAAAAGTTACGTGATTTAGCACTGAAGGAGTAGAATTGTAATATATTAAGTAATTTATTATTCCTTTTATTGTAAAAAAATATTTAAACAAAGGGAAAAAATATCTTTAGCAAAATATTCCAACCATGAAATCATTAAAGGTATTTAATCAGTGTCAAACAAAAAGTTTTAGCATTTGATTAGATGAGGGAAATGCGGGAAAAACAAAAACACACAATCGGTCGTAGGATGTGATGTTTGCTGGTCGTCTTGTAATTATTTTGTGGATGTCACATTGTTTGGCAGCCCGATAATTAACTTAGAAAGTAGAAAATTCAAGAGAGATACACTGGAAAAAATAAATATGGGAACACGTTTTTTTTTTTTTTTTTATGACAAAACTAACATGTATAGACTAATAATTAAATAATATTTAAGATAAATGTACGGATTTTCCTGTTGAAAAATGGATCATCAATCAAGCTAATTAAAAATTGAAAGATAACTGTCTGCTTAATTTGTTCTCTTTCACTTGTTAAGTTCCAAACCCATTAGTAAAATCCGAATTTAGATGGTAAAATGATAAGTTTTGGAACCCGGATTGTACCATGATCTTCAAATATTTAACATTTTTGTTCACGTGATTAACAATGCAGCAACCACCATTGTTCCAATCGAGGTGGGCGAGAACAACCTCCTCCGTGTCATCAATGCTGCACTCAATCAACCCCTTTTCTTCAGGGTGGCCAACCACAAGCTCAAGGTGGTCGGCGCCGATGCCTCCTACCTCAGACCATTCACAACTACCGTCCTCATGCTAGGACCTGGCCAAACCACCGACGTCTTGATCTCCGGCGACCAACCGCCTTCTCGGTACTACATGGCGGCGCGTGCATACCAATCCGCCCAAAACGCATCATTTGATAACACCACCACCACCGCCATCCTCGAATACAAATCAGCACCTTGTTCGAAGGGCGCGTCAATTAAGCCAGTTATGCCCCCACTTCCTGCTTACAATGACACAAACACAGTCACCGCCTTCAGCAGAAAATTCAGAAGCCCCAGAAAAGCTGAAGTTCCGACAGAAATTGATGGAAACCTCTTTTTCACCGTGGGTTTGGGACTCAACAAATGTCCACCGAATTTCAGAAAAAGGCGGTGCCAAGGACCCAATGGTGGCAGATTCACTGCGAGCATTAACAATGTGTCTTTTGTGCTCCCAAACAACATTTCCATCCTTCAGGCGCATCAGCTCGGAATCCCCGGAGTTTTCACCACCGATTTTCCGGCAAGGCCGCCGGTGAAATTCGATTACACAGGCAACGTGAGCCGATCGCGCTGGCAGCCGGTTCCGGGGACTAAAGTGCACAAATTGAAGTACGGGGCCAGAGTCCAGATTGTGTTGCAGGACACAAGCATTGTGACTCCAGAAAATCACCCAATTCATCTTCATGGATATGATTTCTACATCATAGCAGAGGGATTCGGAAACTTCGATGCCAAGAAAGATACTAAAAAATTCAACCTTGTTGATCCGCCTCTGCGGAACACGGTGGCGGTTCCAGTCAATGGATGGGCAGTCATTAGATTTGTTGCTGATAACCCAGGTACATAAAAAATCATAGACCCAATTCTGAAATTTTCTCACTAATATATACAATCTCAAAATTTTGATTTTTTAATCTGCAAATTTGAATTTTGTCTAGGTGCATGGCTTATGCATTGTCACTTGGATGTTCATATCGGGTGGGGTTTGGCCACGGTGTTCTTGGTGGAGAATGGAGTTGGAAAATTGCAATCCATAGAACCGCCTCCAGCCGATCTGCCTCTCTGTTAGAGCCATCAGAATAAGAACATTCATAGACCAAATAATCAGGGTCTTAATTTTTCCTAGTTTGGAAGTTCATTATTGTTGTTTCCCCACATTTGGGGAGCTAGTTATTTGTTGCTCTGTTTCTTCATTGTTTTTCTATATTAGATAAATCGGGTTTAGCAGAGATGGGGATTTGATCTTAGATTTCTTATCTTACAATTTGTTATTATAAAAACAAATTTGTTTTTTTGGATATACCCGTCTCTCTCTTGCAACACAACACAAGTGAGCAATTTCTGTAACTATACCAAGCAGTGCAGAGGTACACGGTATATTGGCTGACTGGCTGGCATTCATTCAGAAAATCTGAAATGAGAGGACTGCTAACAGTATTCAGAAAAAAAAAAATATTGGGAGATAAAAACGTACTCAATACTGATTTGAGAATTGTAAATTGTGAAAAGAGAGATTCAAACCCCTTAGAATACATAATAATTCAGAAAGAGAGAGTTAGAGAGAGAACTAACTGAGAGATAAAATCATCAATATTTTTAGGGTTTAGAATTAATATATAAAATAAAACTCCTTCTCTCCCAAGTCAGTATCGTGATAGGAAACTAATTGATTACTAAGATGTTACAAGTTGATACCTCTACCCAATGGGCTTGTATGTAATCCAATGTATCATAGATTACGTATAATTAACCAGGGTCCAATTTATTCTGGACTTATCATTGATCACTTAATTAAGTCTATTAATGCCATAATAATTAATTAATATTAATCCACAATAATAATTAATTAAAATTAAAATTAATTCAATAATCTCCCACTTGAATAGCACTAATCAATTATTTTTGAACAAATAATAAAACAACAAGATTTATATAATATTAAGCAATCAATGTATGCTAAATAATTTTCAGAATTCAGAAATGAAACAATACAAAATTACTGAATCCGATAGGGAAGCAAGTGATAGTCAACATACAAAGTCTCAAATTTGAATAGAACAGAATATGAAATTGGTCTTTCAACCACAGTTCAGAAAAGAAACAACACAAAATCATTGAATCCGATAGGGAAACAAATGATATAAACATTCCAACAATGTTTCAATATCTGA
>JANHAO010018509.1:0-13568 GCA_026873985.1 Saraca asoca
CTAATTCTCAATTTTATAATTTGTTATATCCTTTTACATGTCATATGTTTAGGATTAGATTGTTTCCTATTGAATTTTTTTCCTGCATTGAGTTCTGTTCAGCTTAGTATTCTCGCATGGCCAATGTGCCATGCATTGAGTTCTGTTCAGCTTGGTATTCTCGCATGGCCAATGTGCCATCTCCTTGCACAGAGACACCTACAACATAAGCACAGCTTTGGGTCATTTTCCTCTGCATGGTAAGCATGGGAACCCGAGACCAAACGGGATGTTGCATGGTCACAGTGAACTTAACTCCCGTTCATCTCCTTTGCATTGCATGCGCATGTGAGCTCGAGGCTGAAAGTGATTCTGCCTGGTGGTTGCATGCTCGAACTCTATTTTTGCCCTCCTACGCGATCTCCTGGATGATGCATGAACACCACGGAACAAACTTCAATCTAATTCCTCTGCACGTCCTGTGGGGCACGCCATTGCATGAAGACACCTGTGGATGAGAACTTCACTTTGGTCCAGTACTGCCGTGTAGCCATCGTACACAAGTTCGTTAGTAACTCAAATTCTATATGGTTGTGCGCGGGAACTCACGAACGATCTGGATCTCACATGGTTGCCGTGCATAGCTTGACTACATGAGAGGTTCATGGCCGTGGACTCCACTTCAAGCCAGAGGCTGCTACTACTACTGACAGGCCGCATGTGTAACTTCATTCAAGCCTGGCATCATCATATAGCTATGTGAGTTCATCTTCAAACTGAGGTACTGCACGGCTAGCGTAACCTCATCATTGGAGTTTTCTTGCTGAATGACCATCGTGCGAGAACCAATCATTGGATTCAACTGCTGCACGCCTGTTATGAGCTTCAACACCGAACACAAGTGCTGCATAACTATACGGGCTCATCACGAATCGAGCCTGAGCTTGCTCCAGGATGTTGCAAACTTGTCATCGTCGCAAGTCACTGCATGGCTGCAAAAATCAAGCTCATGGCTGAGAGCTCTCATTATGCAAGCTATCGAACTACTGCTACACGAACACAATGCCGAACCCAGACTGCATGGTCGCGCACGCTCATCATCAACATGGTCTTGGTGCAAGGTCAGTGAGCACATGATGCTGTCGTGCTCGAGTCATCACATAATGATCACGGGGGCTCTTCCACATGGAACGACTTTATCACCGGCTATGTATGTGGTGCTGATGAAGCTCTGCGGGCTGCTGCTATGAGTTTGCCATTGCGTGAACTACTGCACAGCCACAAGCTCCGAATTGCTACATGGCTAATGCACTTAGCACCATGTTCACATCCGAAGCCAAAGTTCAAGTGATACTGCACGAGTTTATCTTCAAATCGAGTCACTGCATGATGACGCTGAGTCGTTGCACGACCAGGGTGTGTTCACATGTCCAGAAGCAGGTTAATGCCGAGAAGAAGCTCCCCATGGACTCAAGACCTTGAAGAACTATCTCCATAACAACTTTTACAGTTGCGGGAAATGGTGTTGCTTGCATTCGGGCTCAGCCAGCGAATGAAAGTGAGGGAGAGTTCCATAAGGGATTCTCTCTCTTGGCCATCCCGGACCTGTAGCCCATTCCATAGTCACGGGTTGTGGCTGTCTTAGCATCAGCTTGCTGTCACCATCTGTAAAAATTGAAGCTTTGATGCAGTGGCTGACAGATAAGGGACACCAATGTTTCAGCCTCAAGAAACGAAGGCATGCATAAATGGAGAATAGCATGAAAACAAGAGAGTTCCAAGAGTTTCCATAGATGCCATTTCAGATTTAAGTCCCTAGAAGCTAAATGATCAAGACCATTTGAGTGTTGTTATTACATCTTCCTATAGTGGTGGTTTTTTCCTCTGGTTATCATGGTTGAACGGAAAATCAACCAGAGTGCAGATAAGGCCCTCCGTCTAACGCCAAAATGTTGACGATAAAATTTGATTCTGGGCCAAACTCCAGTCAACTGTACAGTTCTTATTGTCTCAAGCTATAATCTGGCTGAAAATGGAGTAAATAGAAGCAGACAACAAGAAGAAGAAGAAGAACAGCAGGAACACAAGATTTTTTAACGTGATTCGGCCAAATTCGGGTGGCACCAGACTCTACGTTGTAGGATACAAGTGTTTATTCATGGCTTCCCCCATTTTGACAGAGTTCTGACATATATTCCCGAGGGTCCCCTAATACAATGGCTTCACCCCTTATTTATAGAAGTAGGGGATATAAATGTAATTTAATAAATTATAAATAATAAATAATAAATTTATTGACGATGAAATTCGATTCGTATGGAGGACTCAAACTTCAGTAAATAGGGAGGAGTTTTGAGACTCAATGCTACTTTCGAAGTGCAGAAGAGAAAGGACCGAGAGGAAGAAGGAAAAGAGAAATGACACGTTTAACGTGGTTCAACCAAATCCGGACGGCACCGGACCCTACGTCCATGGTGGAACTTTTATTGATGTAAAGTAATTTATAGAGTTTCTGCTTACAAGACTTTATCCCCCTCTCCTAACAATGTAATCCTATTTATAGAGGAAGGAGGAGTTACATGCATTAATTATCAGCTCCAGTGGTGTTACATCAAACTATAAATGAGAAAAGACAGCAAAAGGGGCTACAATCCGGCTACTATAGAAAGTAGGCTGCTGAATGGTCTCTCTAGGTTGGCGGTAGCCTTGTGTTTACTGCTTGACATCCTGAGCAGGGGATTCCTGGCTCGGGGGGTGTCACGGGTTCTGCTGTAGCGAGCTGGGTGCCGCTATAGCGAGGAAGCGGGCTTGAGCGGAGTGAACGGCCACTCGACGATCCGGTCTTATGATTTCTTCATCAGGTCGTCCCTTGCGAGGGAGGCCATTCCTCAAAATGTACTTGAATGCTCTCGCAGCGTCGTTGCATTGTGACGAGCGAGGCGAGGCTGATGTTAGGAGTACTTCGCTGTTGTCGCTTTCTGATTAGCGAAGCGAAGCCTGTCGAAGGCTTCTCGTCCAAGTGAGGGACTTGATCTCTGTCATGCTCAAGGACTCACCCTTGCGAGGCCACTTTTTATATATAACATTAAGCCCCCCCAACTCTTAGTTTGCTTTGCGGACCAGGAGTTGCAAATTTCTGAGGCTTGATTCGTATCTTCAGCCAGTGTCCTTCTTTAACTGAGATGTCTTGTCAAATGTCTTTTTGTTTTGCTTTAGGCCATGCTTTCCCCTATTTGCCATTTTTGGCCATTGGCGTGGCGTGGCGTTGTCGCTCGTTTCAGGCCGTTAGATGAAGATCAGGTTAGATTTCCTTTGGATTCTTCAAAGGGCTGAGCGGGCCTATTTATGGCCTGGGGCATTCTTTTCTTTCATCCAAGGGAAACTCGATGGAGGAGGCTGAAGAGCCATTGTTATCTTGGTGTCTTGGCTTCCGATGAAGCTCGGTGAGACATGGATGGCCTGTTGCATGTGGCTCCAACGTAGGATTCACCTGGCGGACTCCTACGGGTTCTCACAGTGACTTCTGGCCACCTTCTTCAGCCATTGCATGTGGTGTCGCTACCTGGCCATCTGGTTTCTATGACTTTTTGAATTGCTGTGTGTGGCTCAGGAGGATGTGCTGGAGGAATAAGCAGGAGGAACTCTGGGGCTGTTGCTCTTCTGCAGACCCGACGACTGATAGCTGGCCTTTTGGCTGCTTTTTACAGGAATTGTAGTGCTAGGCTTTCAATCTTTTTCCCCTGATGTATTGTTGCCTCACTGGGTCGAGGTCTTTTTTACTGTATGAGCTTTACTTCTTTCAGATACGGTAGTGAATGCTTCAAGCATTGCTATATGTAAGCTTTTAATAACTAATGAGAATTTCTCTTGTTTCGGCCAATCGACTGTGCTTTATTTTTTTGACTGCTCAAGTCATTGTGAGTGAGAGAGAGGGGCCACATGCAAGCTGTAGGAAATGATGATGTTTTGTACCCGCGAGATAGGCTCAGGGGTTGTCTTACCCTCGGGTGTTGCTTTGAGTTTTTATTGTAGCAAGGTAAAAATCATTTGCTGTAGCGATGATGCTGTAAAGATTATGCTGTAGCGAGGTGAAGACCATTCGCTGTAGCGAATACTGTAGTGAGGTGAAGATCATTCGCTGTAGCGAAATAGTGATGTAATGTTGTAGCGGGGTGAGAACCATTCACTGTAATGCTGTAGCGAGGTGAGAACCATTTGCTGTAATATTGTAGCGAGGTGAGAACCATTTGCTGTAACAAAATTGTAATGTAATGCTGTAGCAAGGTGAGAACCATTCGCTGTAGCAAAATTGTAATGTAATGTTGTAGCGAGGTGAAAACCATTCACCGTAATACTGTAGCGAGGTGAGAACCATTCGCTGTAACGAAATTGTAATGTAATGTTATAGCGAGGTGAGAACCATTCGTAATAAGGCTGTAGCGAGATGAGAACCATTCGCTGTAATGAAATTGTAATGTCGGAGCAAAAATTCTT
The DNA here is from genome assembly GCA_026873985.1 of Saraca asoca. Classification (NCBI taxonomy): domain Eukaryota; kingdom Viridiplantae; phylum Streptophyta; class Magnoliopsida; order Fabales; family Fabaceae; genus Saraca; species Saraca asoca. The sequence goes on from JANHAO010018509.1 coordinate 4,474, forward strand.
CGCATGGCCAATCGGCAATTTGTATTGATTCCAAACGCCACAATTGGTACAATTGATAATAAATGGGTGTTACAGGATTAAAATATGGTTCTGATGGAGGGCTCGGGCTCTTGGGTGATAACTCGCTGAGCCTGTTAAGCACGCTGCCCGGGTGGTCCTGCCACGTAATCCTGTAGTCGGCCCCTTCTGATGAGGCCTTCAATGGCATTTTTCAGTGCATGGCACTCTGAGGTGGTGTGCCCAGCCTCGTTGTGGTAAGCGTAAAATCTGCTCTGGTCTCTAGACTTGGCAGATACCCTCATTGGCCTGGGCCTTCCAAAGTCCTCATTATGCCTTTTTGTGGCAAAAATTTTATCCTATGTGTCTGACAGGATGCTATAGCTCTCGAAGTGGCCTTCGGGTCAGTAAGGTTTTGCTTTCTTTGCGAGATGAGGAGTGGGGTTGTCGTGACTCTCACTACCCCTCTTTTTACTTGTGGTGGAACCAAGACCATTATGGCTCGCTTTATACTTGGGTTCTTCTGTTCTAAAGGTTTTTTCTCATCTTATTTGCTTGGTCACCCGATCGTAAAATTCGACGAGATCTCGAGTGGGGGACTTGTAGAGATTTCTGTACAACTTGCCGTCTTTACGAAGTCCTACTGAAACAGCTGTTAGGATACTTTCCTCTGAGGGATTCTCTATGGAGTTGGCCTCATGCCTAAATCGGGCTACGTAATCCTTGAGCGGCTCGTCTTTGCACTAGAAAATCATTGTAAGGTGGCAAGAAGGCGCGAGTTACTTCTTCAGTGCCCGGTATTGGTCAACGAATTTCCTTTGGCATTCCTCCCAGCTGCCGATGTTGCGCGCATGGAGGCGTCTGAACCAAGCATGAGGAATTGCCCCTAGCGTGGCGGGGAAGATGCAGCACTTCACTAGGGGATTGATCGACTAGAGGTCCATTTAAGTGTGGAACACGTCCAGGTGGTTGCTTGGGTTGCTATTCCCGTCGTACAGCGGGATAGCGGGTACTTTGAGCTTCTGCGGGAAAGGTTACTTCTCGATCTCCGTGGAAAAAAGTGAGGTTTCCTCATAGTGATGTTGATTACTTTGAAGTTGTGGGCACTCCTCTAGCTGTTTCAGCCTCTGGAGAACCTCTTCCATTGCTGGATGCTGATCTTTGCACTGAGAGGTCGAGCGTTCTACCCGTTGTGAGCCCTCCAGTCATTGGCTCTCGCTATCATTGCAAGCTTCCCTCTGAGCTTCCTCCCGAAGCTGCTGGAGTTATGCCATGACCTCTTCTTGTCTTTGGGCATTTTGTGCTTGTGCCTGAGCAAGTGCCTTGATAGTTTCAGCCAATTCTTTGACTGTGTTTTTGAGTGTTGATCGGGATTGATCAGGCATTTGAGCCTCTTGAGTTTCAGGAGCAACAGTGTGTTGCTAAGAAACCAGAACTGTAGAACTCCAAGTTATTCTTCCTCTGGCCATTATCACACTGCAATGGAAACTTTAGAAAGCAGATGATCCCCACAGATGGCGCCAAAATGTTGACGATGAAATTCGGTTCATATGGAGGACTCAAACTTCAGCCATCAAGGAGGAGTTCTGAGACTCAATGCTACTTCTGAAGTGCAAAAAAGAAAGGACCGAGAGGAAGAAAGAAAAGAGAAATAACACGTTTAACGTGGTTCGGCCAAATCGGGACAGCACCGGACCCTACGTCCACAACGAAACTTTTATTGATGTAAAGTAATATGCAGAGTTTCTGCTTACAAGACTTTATCCCCCTCTCCTAACAATGTAATCCTATTTATAGAGGAATGAGGAGTTATATGCATTAATTACTAGCTACAGTGGTGTTACATCAAACTATAAATGAGAAAAGACAACAAAAGGGGCTACAATCTGGCTACTGCAGAAAGTAGGCTGCTGAATGGTCTCTCTAGGTTGGTGGTAGACTTATGTCTGCTGCTTAACGTCCTGAGCAGGGGATTCTTGGCTCGGGGGTATCGCGGGTTCTGCTGTAGCGAGCTGGGTGCCGTTGTAGTGAGAAAGCGGGCTTGAGGGGAGTGAACAGCCACTCGACGATCCGGTCTTATGATTTCTTCGTCGGGCAGTCCCTTGCAAGGGAGGCCATTCCTCAGAATGTACCCAAATGCCCTCGTAGCGTCCTTGCATTGTGACGAGCGAGGCGAGGCTTATGTTAGGAGTACTTCGCTATTGCCACTTTCTGATGGGCGAAGCGAAACCTGCCGAAGGCTTCTCGTCGAAGCAAGGGACTTGATCTCTGTCATGTTCGGGGACTCGCCCTTGCGAGGCCACTTTTTATATATAACAAAATTGTAAATATGTTACATTAAGTAATAAATGTATTTGACACTTTATCCCTCTGCAAGTCGGCTTCTGCAGACTACTTTCTGTAGGTGGGTCCCTTGGACTGCTTTTTGCAGTATTGACTTTACAAGTTAATATTGGCTGGGGAAGTGCTAGAGCTCTCTTCAAAAGCTAAGTGTTGAGAGCTAGCTGAGGCAATGAGTTGGAGCTAGCTGAGGACTGCGACCTACGAGTTGGGAGCTAGCTGAGGATACTACCCGAAGCTTGCTAAGGGTGCGATCTGGAGCTCTCATGTGAGGTCATCAGCAACCTGAATGACTTAGACCTCTCTAGCGGAACTTGGGCTTTTGCCAGCTCACTTCACATGGTACCAGAAAATGCCTATAATAATATTTTTCATATATTTTAAAATTATCCTTATAATAATAAATAATAAAATAATACCATCTTTTTAATATTTTTACTACAAAAAGATTTGATAATTATATTTTTAATAATAGAATTTAAAATAAAATATTCTATATTATTTATTATATAAAATTATTTAATATAAAATAAAAATTAAAGAATTAAAATTTATTTATTGATATATAAGATGAGTTAAAATTATAAAAAAGTTATTAGTATACTTGAAAAAAAAAAGGAATAAAATACTATTTTACTTGAAAATTTGAAGTTTTATATTTTTTTATTATTTTTAATAAATAACTTATTATTTTTTGTTATAAAGATATTCTTGTAATTGATTATTCTTTAGTCCATTTTTACAATGTTTTGTTGTAACAAATATAAAAATAGAATGGAATATTCATTCTATTCCTTATTGTACCAAATATAATTATGAAATGATTATTTCATTGCATTCAATTTCTTTTCCATTCTATTGATGTCAGATTTTGGTATTGAGCCAAAACTCCGGCCACCGAGGGGATTCTTTTGGAATCTCTAACTATAAACTAGTTCAGACATAACAAATCAGCAAAACACACAAGGAAGAAGGGAAGAATAGCAAGAAGATACAAGATTTTTAACGTGATTCGGCCAAATTAGGATAGAACCGGAGCCTACATCCATGATAATGTATTATTATGAATGTGTTTCTACAGAGTTTCGGCACTCAGGTTCTCTATTTTGGCAAAGTTTCTACTAGTATATCTGTGTATCTCTCCTTACAGGGGGCTCCTTCCTCATATTTATAGAAGAGAGGAGGTTACAACAGTAATTCATATACAGTAAATTTATTATATCAACATTTAAAATACAAGATAGAATAGGCAGACAAAATCCTATTATTTGGCTATGATAGACTGTCTTCAGCAAGTGGGCTCAGTGTGTCTGTTGGGCAGAGTGTGAATGGGTCTTCTATCTAGCAAGCTCCCAGGCTGCTAATCATACTTCATTAGTCAGATCGTTCAATTTGGGGACATGCCCATCTTCGGGATAGAGAGGTTGAGCTCGTTCTGTCATGCACGAGCTCGAGTTGAGGAGGTCACTTTGCGATGCGATCTGATGGTAGAGTGATTTGAGCATTCTTTGAGCTGGTCCTTTGTCGCTCTCATGTTGCTCGTAGGTCTATCTAGTATGAACCAAATTTCACACATAACATAAGCCCCCTGACTCTTAGCTTGTTCTACGGTCTGGGAGTTAAGACTCTTCGATATCTGTTCAGTAGAAGTCTTCTTCCGAGATTGTCATTTCATTTGTTCTAGGTCATGTTTCCTATGACATATGTCCGATAACTACTAGTGAGTCAGCTTTAGCCTTTTCTGAGGCAATAAATGATGACAGTTGGGGGCACTGATCTGGACCCTTCTGTTAGCTGAATTTTGCTCTATATAAGGGATAGGAAATCCCTTCTGCCTCTGCATTAAGCAAACTATAAAGATTCCTAGTAAACCTCTATTATTCCTGACATTCCGGCCTTCCATCAAGGTGTGTATGGTCTGCTGCATAGAGATTCAGAAGGTTTGGCTTCTACGATAACATGGAGGGATCTCATATGGATTTCAGATTACGTCCTCTCGGCTCTGCCGTGAGGCAATTGTTCGGTCGGCCAAGTTCCTGGCACTTCCTGATTTGCTTAATTCATGAATCAGATAAGGAGCTGGCGACAGCAGAAAATAAGGAGCAGTGGTGCTGCCGCCAGGGAAGCATTGGAAGAAAAAAGTTAAGGACCTCGGTGGCTCATGGGCTCTAATCAGCTAGGGTGTGGCCCCTTGCTGCCAGTCCTTCTTCTTAGTCATAGGTTTTTTCCTTTATATTTTGATTAGCCTATATCTAGAGCTTTCTAATGTAGTTCTGCCTCGTTGAGATCTTTTAATGAATACAGTTTCCTTTTTGTAATCTCTGTGTTGCTCTTGTATATGCATTATTTGAACAATCTGTGCGATCTGCACATAATCAGAAAACTATGTGAGTAAATTAGAGTAATCTCATGCTTGGGCCGATCCTGTGGACAAATAGACAAGTTCACATGAGAGTTACGAAATAGTAGAGTTTGCATGAGAGCTGTGAAATTAAAGAGTGAGCGATCTCGTGCTCAGGCCAATCTCGAGGCCAAATATGCAAATAGATTCACACGAAAGCTACGAAATATAGTAAGTTCACATAAGAGCTGCAAAATAAATAAGTGTGAGTGATCTCGTGCTCGAGCCAATCTCGTGGTCAAATATACAAGTTCCTATGAGAGCTGTGAAATAGTTAAGTTCATATGAGAGCTGTGAAATTAAAGTTGGTCGATCTTGTGGCCAGGGTAATCTTGTGCCCAAATAAAAGGGTGATCAATTAGGTGAATCACCTGTTTGAAGAAAATTAAAATCAGTAGAGTATTCAAAATGTTTACATAATTTATAAAAATTTAATAGATAGTCCTGATAGCAAGAGACTGCTCTTGCTCGGGATCCTATCGAGATGGTCCAAGCTGCTATTTGGAAGGCCACACAATATAGTCATGCAAGTGACCTTTTTTGATGAGATCTTCGATAGCATCTCTCAACACCCAGCACTTTGAGGTAACATGCCCGAACTCGTTGTGGTACGCGTAGAATTTTCCTTGGTTAAGTCTAGACTTACTGGGAGTCTTCAGGGGTGGAGGCTTTCTGAAGTCCTCTTTGTCCCCTTCCATCGTAAAAATCTTGTCTTGGGCATCTGACAAGATGTTATAGGTGCTGTGACGACCTAAAAATGGGGATCGCTCATGCTTGTTCTTCTTAGCGAGCTAAGGATTGAGGCTGTCATTTTTGCTTCCACGGTTACTCCTCTTCTTACTTTGGGCCGAGCTGCTCACCTTGGACTTCTACGGACTGAAAGTTTCATCCCATCTGATCTAATTCACGGCTTGCTCATAAATAAAACTTACCCAGGTTGCTAATTGGAGACTTATACAAACTTTTGAATAGCTTTCCATCTCAATGAAGTCCCGCTGAGAGTAGTCAGGATGGCCTCGTCTAAGGGCTTTTCCACATTGTTAACCATGCTTACTCTGGAAGACCGTAGCGAGATGGCATGGGGGCACGGATGCTTCTTCAGCGCTCTGTACTAGTCAATGAACTTTTCCTAACACTCCTCCTAACTACTTATGCTGCGAGCTAGAAGGCTCCTGAATCACATTTGAGGGACTTCACCCAGAGTAGCGGGAAAAACATGACACTTGATTAAAGAGTTACAAATTTTGAGGTCCATCTAGATGTTGAATAGGTCCAGATGGTTGTGCAGGTCACTATCTCCATCATATAGTGGAATGGTTAGAACTTTAAGCTTACGCGAGAGGGGTTCCTACTTGATTTCCCTAGAGAAGGGGGTTCGCTCCCTAAAGTGACCTTAGTCATTTTGAGCTTGAGGGTGCTCCTCTAAATGCTTTACTCTTTGAAGGAGATCTTCCACCAAAATGTCCAAGCCCCCCAGTCATTGGTTAGAGACTTGGTGGCTTGGTTCACTTTTTCGACCATATGGATGGCGATTCAAAGTTTGCTCTTGGTCAATTTCATCGAAACGTTCAACTCCGGGTGTGGCAGTCTCAACTCGTCCTTGCACATTTTGAGCTTGTGCTTGTACTAACATTGTGACTATTTTAACCAGCTCCCCCATCATGTGTTCAAGCTTTTCCTGACGTTGAAGCCAGGCTTGTATTCTATCGGTGTCGTTGACGGTGAGAACTGGTTGTACTGAGCTGGCTGGGGGGATGCCAGTGGTTGTTCCGACGACAGGAGCGGTGGAGGAGTCTGTCGTCGAGACATGACCCTCCGGAAGATGGGGTTACACATTTGAAGCTCTGGTAGCTCTTCCCTTAGCCATTATAACAGGAGATAAACCAGAACAGATGAGATCCCACAAATGGCACCAAAATATTGACGTCGGATTTTGGTATTGAGCCAAAACTCTAGCCAACGGGGGGATTCTTTTGGGATCTCTAACCATAAACTGGTTCAGACACAACAAATTAGCAAAACACACAAGAAAGAAGGAAGAGCAGTAAGAAGATACAATATTTTTAAAGCGATTCGACCGAATCCGGATAGAACCGGACCCTACGTCCACAATAATGTATTATTGTGAAGGTGTTTCTACAGAGTTTTGACACTCAAGTTCTTTATTTTGGCAGAGTTTCTGCTAGTATATCTGTGTATCTCTCCTTGCAGGGGGCTCCTTCTTCATATTTATAAAGAAGAAGATGTTACAATAATAATTTCATATACAATAAATCTATTACATCAATATTTAAAATACAAGACAGAATAGACAGATAAAATTTTGTTATTCAGCTACGGCAGACTGTCTTTAACAAGTGGGCCCGGTGTGTCTGTTGGGCAGAGTGTGAATGGGTCTTCTGTCTAGTGAACTCCCAAGTCGTTAGTCATACTTCATTAGCCAGATCGTTCAGTCTGGGGATGTGCCCGTCCTTGGAATGGAGAGGTTGAGCTCGTTCTATCATGCACAAGCTCGAGCTGAGGAGGCCGCTTTGTGATGCGATCTGATGACAGAGCGATTTGAGCATTCTTCGAGCTGGTCCTTCGCCGATCTCAAGCCGCTTGCAGGTCCATCTAGTACGAACCAAATTTCACATATAACACATTCTAATTCTCATTCCATTTCATTTAACCAAATGTAACATAAAGTATTTTCATTGAACTAGACTAGAAATAAATTTTAAAATTAATTTAATTTCAATTTTAAAAAATGTATATTAATTTAATATCATTGACACCAGATTTTGAATGAATTGCTATTTTCATTTAAAATCTTAAATTTATTCCATTTTAATATGTCCATTATTTAAAATAACAACATTAATTAATTTGAGAATCCATAAAAGATATGAAGAATTAAGAAATTATGATATATGATTTTAATAAAAAAATTAATGTTCTAAGATTTCAAATAAATTATTATCCACTTTTTAATAACAATTTTATAATAATTTTTTTAATTTTTGTGTCAATAAAAATTTATCAAACTACATTGTATAAACAATTTTAATGAAAATAAAATAAAATGAAATAAAATAATACTGTATTAATTTAAAATTAGTATTAAAATATCTTTTAGCACTTATTTAATGAAACAATGTATTCGCTTTTTGTCAATTTCATTTTTATATTTTATAAAGTATTGACCGGAGGGCCAGTATGGGAAATTCAATTAGGAAGCAGAGATAGCCTGACAGCAAATCAAACGCTAATAATTACCTTCCAGGATTCTTCCTCACTTCAGATCGACTTAAGGCTGCCTTGGTTGTTCAAACCCTCAACACTACTGATCTTGATGCACTCTCAGGTAAATATATGTCTCTTAAATTTTATCCCATCTGATTTAAATAAATTGTATATTCAACATAAACATCTTGCTGTTGAAAAGACGGATTAGTCTAAAATTCGCGTGGACCGAATTAGATTTATTTTTCAATAGATCAATTTAATTTGTGGTCGGATTGAATTTGTATATGGAACGGTCTATTTTTTTTTAATTCTAATCATTAATTTATATTATATATATATGTATTACTTCTATATTATATGATGTATTTAATATATATTAATTTCATTAATTATGTTTTTTTATCTTTCTTTAAATTTTTTAAACAATAATTATTAAAAAGAATGCCTAATTTTAAAAACAAAACTAAGGGATCCGCCCATGGATTGACTCCTATTTGCACTGGCCCAATCTATTTAGAGTGTGTTTCGCAAGTCCTAAAACCTAGCTGAAAGCTTATTTGACTAGCTTATAAGCTAGTCAAATTGCTTTAGCTCTGTTTGGTAACATTGGCTTTTCAAGTAGTTGAAAGCTTTTTTCGAAACACTACTTGGACTAGCGTCTGGGGGGGAGCTGAAAGCTTATTCCCTTATTCCATTTTTGTCCTCCTTGCTGAAAGCTCTCTGTTGTTTCTCATCGCCATTTTCCTCAACAAGACGGCGCCCTCTGCTCTTCTCATCTCTAGCTTGCCGAACATCGGGGGATCAACTCACAGACGAATCTCCGAGTTCAAGGAGGCCTTCAGGCATTCGATCAACCATTTGACAAGTTGAGTTCATTTCCGATTTGCTCTTATTTACTTGTTTTTTCAATGAGTTAATAATGAAAATGGTTTCTTTTTGTCCCAGCACGCTCTTTAGAACCCAGAACAATAGAAGCAAAGTCGGATTTGTCTCTGAAACAACCGATCCAACAAAAATTAAGAGAGGTACTCTTGCCATGGTCTACCATGGTCTTAATTTGTTGATCTGCATTCTTGGTTTACTTTTCCATATTTCACTGTATTATTTTTAATTAAGAAAATGATTTTTT
>JANHAO010018510.1:0-13574 GCA_026873985.1 Saraca asoca
ACTTCCACTCAAAATTTAGGTAACCAAATGCATGATTCAGCCTTGGAGGTCTTCATCAAAGTTGTAGAGCAATCTCTTAGCTTTCTATAAGACACGAATCACGTCAATTGGACAAGTGTAGCTCAATATATGGCCAAAAAACAGAAATTGCTCAATTTGGCCAAATTATGCAGAAATTTCCATAATAAACCAATTGACATAAAATTACAAATATACTCTAACACAGCTGGACACATGTCATTTCTGACCTTAAGATGCTAAGTATGAGGACAAATAGATGTGTCAAATATTGTGTTATCAGTCACTTAACAAAGCATATATCCTTTTAAGTCATGATTTATTAGCTCAATCCCATTTATATAAGTTTTTCTCTATTGTTTGAGGTCGATTGACCTATTGAGTGTTTATTTTATCCAATGATTATTAAATTGTGATTTGCAAGAATCTATTTATGGCAATCTACATAGTCTTTTATATCTAATGTAATGCAAAGGAAAAATGGAAATATTCATTTGATGCCTCTTTCAGCGAGGTAAATTCATACAAAGTTCCAAACCAAATGCAAAGTTCAAAAGTGAAATGCAAAACTACAAGATCAAATCCTAGGAAGCCTAATCTCTGGGGATTGAGCTCTTATGGGAAGAGGAATCAATACGTGAGGCAAGCTATTTATCTTTCATTTGGTCGACAGAGGTTTCCATGACTTGAGGACTGTTTTCTTTCTGAATTACACCTTCGGTCAAGGGGTTCCACTCGTAGACTTCGCACCTGTATGGGAGGATCTGGCTTTAGTGGCTTTCCTCTCGAAGCCCTCAATAGCCTCAAGGGCTTCCTGTCTAAAGAATGAAAAGTCTATATCTAGGTGCCTCTCCCTTAGAGTGTATAGGAAGGAGGATAAGGTCTTAGATTCTATTTTTTCTACCACCTTCACCACTAGCTCAGTAGTCTCTACCTTGATCCTAGTGACCTCCTCTTGCTTTTAAGTGACCTTCATCCTGGCTACTTCTAGTTCCTTCTTGGCAGCCTCAACCCACCGTTTAGTGGCTTTAGTTCAGCACATCGCCGCATTGACACCCTGAATTGTCACATTTAGGTCATGTCACCTCCTCGATAGTTCTTCAATAGCTTTGTTAAGATTAATTATGACAGCCTCATGACTTGTCGCTTTATGGGAACGAGCTTCCTCAGCTTAGCATTTATTGCTCTACTCTCTAGTTCCAACACCCTAGTAGTTGTAGCAACTTGGTTATTAATGAGCTTAGCATTCTTTTCCTCCCAAGCTTGGAATGTCTCCCCTATCTTCACTTACCCCAGTAGACTCTAGAAAATTAAGTGGGTCATGTTAGATCATGAAGGAGCAAAATAATTAGGGTGAAAGGATGCTACTTACCAATAAGCCTTGATGAGCGGTATAAGGCATCACCCCTTACTTGAGATCTTATTTGTTTCCAACATTTGGGAGTTAGTGCAAGATCCCAAGAGCTTCTCTACATTCTCTTGGACTAAATCGAAGTACCCCTACATGCTTGGACCAAGGCTAGGATGACACTCCTCAGTTGTAACTTTGTGAGTTGTCCAATTTCAAGAAATGGTGACCTTTTTCCCCTTGTTTACTCTTCACTTCTTGGCATAAGGCTCAAATGCAATTATGACCTCCACTGCCTTAGTCACCTTAGGATACAAGATAGGAGCTAACTCCTGAGGAAATTTTATAGCTAGTACAGAAGGAGACTAATTTGAAAAAATTAGGGCTGTCGTAGCATCAGGACCTGGCATGATCATGATGGCCTCAAGTTCTTTAGATTCATCAGAAGGTGGATCTTAAAGAAGGAGCTTCACCATTTCCTCATAATCTTCAAAACCAGCAAGATTGATTTCCTTTACTTGGTGAGCTCAAATGTCTCTAGTAAGTTCAATGTTTAATGTAGGAATGAGCTTATAGGATCAAAGGAGGTCGTCATTAAATTTAAAATTGTTTTGTAGATCGTCGATAGTGAGAAATCGATGTAACACTTTAACCTCCTCAGCTTTAAGCACTGGCTTTACCTTGCTAGCCCCAATTGCAAAGAACAAAACAAAACATTAGAAACACAAATATGAATTCATAGTAGCTCATATGACCTTGGCTCACTTACCAGGCATTAGAACAAAATTGAGGTTATGAAGAGGACACAAAGATAGGCATGAAAGGTAGAACCAATGAGTCTTATATTGTCTTACATGTGATTTACCTTTAGCATCCCCCTAAGGCAAAACCTTCTTCAAATCGAATCACTGAGTTAAGAGGTAATAGATCCCATCCAAAGAACTTGTGCACCTAATGCCGTAAAGATGACACAACACTCTTGCAGAGGGTGGCAGAAGATTGTTTCTCAAGTACATGAGTGCAAGAGAAGTGAGTTGGGAGTAGGAGTTCAAGGTTAACTGAAAGGGGCAGAGCTTCTATTTGTTCAGCAGATTAATAATATATGGGTGAGTTGGAAATCTAAGCCTAACATTGAGATACTGGGTACTGGCATCAACAAACCCTTAAGATGGATGGGTTATATAGTCATTAGGGGAAGGTGCCATGACACAGTAACCTTTGGGGATATGATAGTGTTTAATTATGCCCTCAAGCTCGTCCAGTTTGATGGTCGAAGGGTAATGTTTAAATACTAAATGATCTAAAGGCTTCTCAAGGACTTGCTACTCTTCCCTAAGATCATGTCAAATAGATTGCTTAGTGATCTCTCTGCTCTTGGAGGTTACTTCAGCCGAGATGAATGTCGGCTCCTCATTTCGAGTTGAGGAATCAGGCTCATCGTTACTCCCTATATGGTGACTCTGGTGTCTATGAGCTACAGGTATTTACATAAAAGGGTAAGTAATCAGGTCATTTCAAGCAACCAGATCGCTTTGAATAGACCCTATTGAAAGAGCTAACATTACGCTTCCCGAAATAAAAATTTCCTATGCAGTAGACCATACACGCCTCAAGCTACTATGACAGAGACCTAAACTATTGAAAACCTAGGAGGGTTTAATCAATAAAGCCTACCAGACTACTAAACCCCTAAGGGATTAGAAAGCTAAATCTAGTTAAAAATAAGCAAGTAAAATGCCCAAAAAGAAACATGCATTCATTATCAGCCAAGTAGCGCGATACCAGAAACTCATAAAGAAGAACATTCTAAGAGCATGGGTCTTAAGGAGGCTTATTATGTTAAAAGGGCATATCAGATTCCTAAACGGATGGAGGTAAGATGACTTTTAGATGAAACGATCGATTGATTGCTACAACAATGGTAGAATCAGCAGAACAAGGGAATGAGACTGAGAACTACTACTCAAGAACTTGAAAAGTGAAACATCAGTTTTTAGAAATAAAAGGGAAAAGAGGAGTTTTTCCCATCTCATATGGTTCTAGTCACCTAGTTGTTCAATTCAAAGAGCAATAAACTGCCTAGGATCTAACAATCCAAAAAATTGCCAGGCTCAATTATCATCGTATTGGCAGTAATGGGGAAGTGTACACATTAAATGCAGTAATGATGATAAGGGTAAATGAAATGGTGAAATAAGAACTTGAATGACAACATCACACATTGCAGTTTGTTAACCTTTGTTAATGAACTACAACTCCTAGTCTGTGGACTGAACTAAGAGTTAGGGAGACTAATGTTACAAGAAAAAATAGGTACTTTGTAAATGGGCTGACAGAAGGCCCAAAAGGCATGTTTAAAGGAAGAAGCCCAATTCGTCTGATCTTGAGGTCACTAAACAAAGTCACCAAGTCATGAGTTGCATCTCTAGCACAAGACGAAGCCGAGGCAAGCCTAAGATAGCCAAGAGTTCCAACTCGTGTAGCCAAAAATTTAGTCAATGCAATGCGAGCCCAACCTTACTACCCGAAGGTTAGCAATAACCCCAAAACGAGAGCATTAGCTCACAGGACGTAGTGCCTCTCCCAACCAAAAGCCTGTTATGGTCAAATCAAAAACACATCCACACGCAGACAACTTACAAAGCCTTTCTACAAATAGTAGCTTACAGGGGGCCCATACACAGAAAGCGAACTACAAAAGTTGATTTGTAGAAGTCCTACTGCCAAATTCATTTGTTACTTAATGTAACAGATTTATGATTTGTTAATTTATATTTGTGACCTTCTAACCTCTGTAAATAGGGGGACGAAGATCATTGTAAAAGGGGGAGACATGCATAAACTCTGTAGAAATACAAAGAGAACTTGTATACTATAACTCTATTAAAGCATAGAGAGAAACCACAGCCTAAAGGAAAATACAAACCACCATGGATGTAAGGGCTGATTGGCTTGAGTTGAACCATGATAAAAAGGCTTATGGTGTCCATTATTCTTCTTCCTCTTCACTCTCTTTTCTTGTTCATGCTTGCATTTCCTAACTTGTAGTTTGGGGTTTCAAGAACCATCCTGGTTGACTGAAGTTTGGGCTCCTTGAACCAAATTTCACCATCAATAGAATCAAATGTGAAAATAATGTCAGGATACAATAACTAGAATATAGAACATCAGAATATCAAACTACATGATTATCATCAAAATATAATCTGGAATAATAAAAATAATGAAACAGGGGTATGGAACTAAGGGATACAATAGACAATCATGAATACACAGCCTACTCAGCAAGTGGAGGGTCTTAATCATCCATCCTTTGAAATTCTACCTCTTCATCTTGTTCTTGCATTCGCTATGTGATTTCATCTAATTGAGTCTTAATGGAACTGAATCTCTCATTTACTTGAGTGACATGTCTTCTATTGTCAAGTTCCATTGCACCTAGTCTATCATCTACTGACTCATTCTATTTTTCCTATTTGTCTATCAGTTGATCCATTTGGTTATTCATATGTTTATACATTCTTTCTATAACCTTAATTATTCTTGATTTAGCTTCACTAGACAACCTAGCTACTCTTGAGCTTGCTGCTTTTCCAATTGTTTGAGGAATTTTTGACCTTTTCTTAGCCCATTTTCCTTGTTCATTTTCTTCTAGTCCCATTTTGTGAAAATGTGATGCACTAATCATAATAGTTGGATTTATTTGTAAAACTTGAATTTCATTAGAAAATTTTATTTTGAATTTGGCAAAGATAGGAGTAAGGATCATGCCATATGGGAGTTATCCAATATCTATCCTTTTTGAACAATCAGCTAGATATTTAAGGATAAAGTAGGGCATATTAAAATCAAGATAATTTTTAATAACCTACATTAAAAATAGTTCATCCTCCATAATTTGTGTAAAATTTGTGATCCTTGGAAAAATTACTTTACACAAAGCATAATGCAATATCCTATCTTAAAGAGATAAGGCAGTAACAAGTAGTTTCCCACTTCCATCCTTTAGGGTGGAATAAGAAAAAAGCATCCTAATGGCTAATTCCCTGTTGTAGTCAGGAAAGGATACTGCAACAAGTTTTGGTTGCATATCATCCATGTCAAATTCTTTTGCTAAAACTTTTGAATCAACAATTATATGCTTATGCATTACATAATATGAAAGTTTACCATTAGTGTCGGCAAGATTTGCATAAAACATTTTTACAAGCCTAGGGTAGGTGTTTCCCTTATGTGTAAATTTTTTTTTCTAATCTATACTTAGCTAATAGTTCTGACAGATGAGTAGTTTTCAACAATCGATCACTAAAGTATTTGAGGGGTTTTACCCTCCTATTTGCCAGTTGAAGAAAGGTAGCATACTCGTTTTGTGAGTTGAAGAGTGATTCCTTTTCTACTGGTGTTGATGGTTAGGCTGTTTGCATTTCCTTTCTTTTTGTTGACAGCTTTATTCTCTTAGACATTCTAAAATTTTTGAAAGATTTTGTGAAATCTGGAAGATTCTGTGAAGTTTGGGCAGTTAGGGCTTTAAGGTAGATTTTAGGAGTTTTTTATTTTTGGGGAGTTTTGGAGAAATTAATCAGTTAGAATTAATTGTTAGATTGGGTGTTTCTAATGTTTCTATGAAAGAATTTTGAGTAAAAAGTGTTTAAGGATCAAGATTCGATTGAGAATTTGAAGGGTTTTTGGTGTAGGCTAAGAGTGAAACTACGAAATGAGTTCCAAATTGATTCAGTATATATAGGATCATGCTTTGAATCGATTCAAAGAACAAAAATTTAAGTATGAATCGATTCTGGTATGAATTGTTCTTTAAGTTTCATATAAGAATTGATTCTTGAATTGATTCATGTTTCAATTGTTCATGAGTTTCTTATGTGAATTGATTCTAGAATTTTAGGTTTGAGTTGTTCACAGGATTTTTATGCAAATCAATTTTGAAATCAATTCATCCAGGTTTAATGAAAAGTTTTAGAAATTTTGAAGTCTTCCAAAAACATTGAAAATTTTTTTGAATCGGTTTAGGAATCAATTCATAGTGTAAATTTTCAAAAGGCGAATCAATGTAGAAACTCAATATAAATCTTGAAAAAATTTGAATCAATTTAGGAAGTTCTAAACTCAATCTTTCTATAGTTTTGTTTTAGAAGTGTTTTCATTATCAATTATTCAGCCAATGACTTGCCCAAAACCATTGAAAACTCAATTTATTCACTATGTGCCTGCAAAATAAACTCAAGGAAATCTCTGATGCGAAAGCTAGTAATTGCAATGTATGAAAACAAATAAGCATAAAAGATAAAAGATATCAAAATTTACTGAAGTTGGGGGATTAAAAATCTTTGTCTTGTGGTGAGTAAAACTGTTATCTAACATCATAAGTTGCTTCTATTTCTCTCACACAGACCTGTAGAATAGAATTAATACTTGCTTTGCTAGCACACAACTAGTTTTGGGTCCAGTTTTGTTAGCAGTCATAGTAAAATTTGTTTTGGAAATGGATGCCTTAAGTAACCAAACTAGCTTTTCATTTGGTTTTAGCTCATAGGTTCCATTTCTGTATGGATAGTGTTTAATATGGTGTCCTTTATTATTGCAGTAAAAGCAAGTAATATGTCTATGATTTCTTTTTGACCTCTTATTCCTTTGTTGTCTATATCCTAAGCTAGTCTTACTATGAAAGTCTTTTAGATCATTCAAAAAGTTTTTTAGTTTCATTTTGCTACTTGTAAAGCTTCATAATGCTTTTGATAAATTTTCTATCTTAAATTTATAAGTTTGACATTGACCACATGCTTTACTCTCACTCAATAGTTTTTCTGCTAGGATATTCATATCATTATTTTCCATTTTCTAATTGCCTGATTTTCTTAATAAAATTTTCTTTCTTTGCTCTAGCCTACTCTAATTCATTTTTGGCTTTCAGTAATGAATCATACAATTTAATGCATACATCATCAATTTCTTCATTATTATCATCATCAGAAGAATTAAACTCATCATAAGAATTAAATTCATCTTTAGAGTAAAAGATAGACTCATTACCAAATATCTCATCGTCACCATCTAGTTTAGCCATGAGGCAGAGAAGGGCTTCTTCTTCTTTCTCTTCATCTTCTCTAAAATCAACATTTTCATCTTCCCAAAAAGCTAGATTAGCTTTCTTATAGGACAATTTTTTTTCCTCCTCTCATTCTCAAGTTGTCTTTTTAGTTAAACTAGTCAATCTAGTTTAATGTGTCCAGGTTTTTTTGCATTCAAAACAAGTAGGAGTAGTGCTGACACTAGAATTTCCTTAATCATTTTTAGTCTGATTTCTTTTTTGAGGTATAATTTTTCTCTTGTCTTTGCTTCTCTTTTTCTTGAGAATTCTTTGCAATTTTTTCCTCAGTAAGGCCATATCTTCTTTATCATTTGTATCTGCATCACCATCTGATTCTTTATCATCAGATTTAGTTGTCTTTGCAGCCTTCAGTGCCAAAGTTTTCTTTCTTTTGTCATCACCATTTTCCTATATCTCTTCACCTCTAGTTCATGCTCTTCTAAATTCTAATAAAGCTCTTGAATGATTAGCATCCCTATATTAAGTGATTCCTTGATGGTAGTCACCTTTCGATGCCATTCTTTAGTAAGAGATCTCATAATTTTATGCACTAAATCTGTATTATCAAATTTTCTTTCATGCAACATCAAAAGGTTAGTGATGGTAGTGAATCTTTAGATAAGGTCTCTAATTGATTCACTTTCTTCCATTTTAAACATTTTATACTTAGAAACTAAGACATGCACTTTAGCTGCCTTAACTTGTGTAGTTCTTACATGTGCTACTTCTAAAGTGTCCTAAATCTATTTAGTAGTGATACAATTTGAAATCCTCTTATATTCATTAAGGGATAGAGAGTTGGAGATGATCCATTTGACCTTAGAGGCAATGAGGTGTCTCTTCCTCTCCTCTTCAATCCATAGTGACTTAGGTTTAGGATTTACAACTCCATTAATCAATTTTTTAGGTGGATGATATCCATCTTCTATAATTTCTCACATATCTATATTAGCAGCTTCAATAAAGTCTCTGATTTTCTGCTTCCAATAGGTATAATGATATCCATTAAAACCAAGGGGTTTATATAAAGAAGGACATTCAGCAGCAATGTAAAGCTAGAATCTATAATCCCTTTCAAAATAAGAGAATATTAAGAGCTAGAAGCTCTTATACCACTTGTAGGTTTCGAAAAAATTCTAGAATAAAATAATCTTGCCCTTTTTGATGTTTGTAAAATATGTATACTCTCTTTTGAAATAAATTGGATTCTTATTTGATTTGTAAATGCGGAAGTCTTTAAGAAAATAGGCTTTTGTATTTGGAAGCTAATTGGATAATTAGGATCCTAATTGGAGTTACTGATTAGAATTGGTATTGAATATCATAATTAATTAAGCAATTAAAAATAGATTATATGATAATGTATTTGAAACAATTCATTTAGCAGTAATTAAGCAATTAATTAGAATTGCATTACAACAAAAATATACTTGTGTAGTAAAATTAAATTGTAGAATCAAAAGAATAGTAAAGTTTCAACTTTAATTGAAGCCGTAGTTAAAGTCTACATCCACTAGATCAATCCTCAATTGGATGACCACTTTTATTAATAACAATAGGAATTTAACTGGGCTCCTGAACAACCAGTTCATACGTAAGAATTACACTAGGCTCTTACTAACCTATTACACAAGAATTAAACTGGGCTCCTGCTAACCTAGATATAACAATTCTTTTATCTCCTATAAACTATGATCAATCTTATAACCTAGAGATATTTATCGAATTCAATAGACTTTCAACTAGTTGTAATTAACCTCACAACTAAATATATTGCAAAGGGAAGATCAACCTTTTCCTTTATATCTTCAATTTCTATCAACTTAGAAATTGCAAAATTAAATCAAGAAACAAGGTAAGTAATACAATACTAACAATTGAGATGAATATTCTATTATCTACTGTGAATTCTCTTCAATTTTGATTCAAGATCCTTTGAATTAATAAGATATATTAATGCAATAATAAATCTTATTAAGCTCAGATAGCTCTCTATTTTTCACACTTGAAGAAATATAATAGATGTGTAACTAAAAGAGTTTGAAATAAGGTTAGGGGTATTTATAGTTGTTATAACTGACTTTTAAAAAATAACTGACTTTTCATTCTTGAATCAATTTGTGAATCGATTCATAGTGGTTACCAACTAATGAATCGATTTGTGAATCGATTCATTTATGAATATCACAACAAATGTTCATGATCAAATTGATTTATGAATTGAATCATGCATATTATAAAAGGTCCTAACTCGATTACCTAATTGATTTAGGTAAAAATCCTAACTTTTGGTAAAAACATTTTTCAAGACTTTTCTTTATGAATTGATTACGGAATCAATTGAAGTACATTTTCATAAGATCTTCAGCATGAATCGATTCGTGAATCAATTCACACAGTGTAAAATGATTTTTATAAAACTTGCACCTGTGAAAGATCATTTGAAAATATTGTTTGAAAAATATTTAATTTGAACTCACTTCAAGTGGTTTATTTCTATCTCAATGTATTAGTTATAAGAAATTTGCTTGAATTAAAATTGATTTGAATTCACTTACAAAAGATCCTAATAAAAAATAGAATAATTGCTAAATCCAATTGTAGATATTTTGAATCTCATACACTTTGATAATGCGAGACAGAAAAAAAAAACACTAAAAAATATTGTCAGATTTAAATTGTTTTCAACATCAAAACCAAGAAAATTATAATAGCAAAGAAATCACATTAGTAAAGTTATCAATCTCATACTTTTCCAACAATATTTAGAAATGCTAACAATCTCCATCTATGCTAAAAATTCTAATATATTTTTACCCTTTAATTGGAGCAAGATCTCTTGCAGATGGTTGACAAAGTCTTCATTATTGTTGATGGCTGTGAGGGAAGCCACAATTTCGGACTTGTTTTTAAGGAATTGACTAGTTCTAACTTTGACATTTTTATAGAATTAGGGATGTTGCTTAAACCATTTCATGCTTGCCAATTTGTGAGCACAATGAGCTTGGTTGTTGTAGGCCCACCATTTCATTGATCATTTCCTTTGAAGCATCGGATATTTGAACAAAGGATTTTGTTTTAAGTACTAGCACTCCTAGAAGTAAACTCATGGAAGACCGATTTTTGAATACAATTGGAGTAATTCATTATCAAAACAAGACTAGAATACATCCCATCCTTCTTTCACTTGATTTAGGAAAATATCTAGGATAGACCCAAAAACTTGCCACCAATGGATAAACCATTGAGGTAATTTATATTGGATACTTTGGTTAAAAAATATTAACCATGCATGTTGAAAAACATACTTCCAAGCATCAATATAATCCCAATAAGAATATCCTATTAGGTCATATGCTTTTGAAAATCTTTTTACATCTGATGGATTTTTGCCCCAATTAGAAATTGAAAGAATTTTGTCAATTCAAAAAGTTGAACGAGTTATTATTGAATTTGATTCATCAATATGGGGTTTAATTTGGATAAACCCCGAATCTATCAATATAAAATTATAAAACTTTAGAGTTTTAGTGAAAGATTTTGGCAAATAATGTCAGTTTTTTGGAAAATTTTTTGTTATTACTTTTCTAGGATTTGGATTCCAAATCTCAAGCTCTATTTGGAAGATATATTCAATGATTGATTTTGGGTAGTATTTGGAGATGAATTTATTAGCTTGTTGTTGGCTTTTTAGTTGAAGATTTGCTTTGGTCATTTGGAGAGCCTTTTGGGAAATAAGTTCATTTAATTTGGATTGGGTGAGGATCAAAGGTTTATCCTCAGCCAATTCAAAGAAGACTTTAATTTCTTTTTCTTAGGCTATATTTGCCTAAGATTTGTTTTGGAGATTTAAGGGCATTTGTCTTGTAATGGCTTGCAAGATTTCAATTGGGAAAGGAAAATCATTTGAAGTTAGTACCCTGATTGTGGATTTGGATGAAGTGGCAACCTATTTTCCTTTATCTTTAGTATTTAAGGATTTTGGCTTAAGATTTGAAGGCAGATCCTTGTTTTTGTCTCTTTCCTTTCTTGGCATGGCTATTTCTTTTGTAAAAATTCTCTTGTGAGAAATCTAGAAGAGAATTTGAAGAACCTTTTATAAATTTAATTTGAAAATTAAAAAACACTAAAGATGGCTTGCCATCTTGCAAAATTTTATTTTTGTGCCAACGTTTTTACATCCTTTTGAAGCACATCCTTGATAGATTGGCAATTTACCCAAATTATGACGTTTTGATTTAATAAATCACTCTGAAATTTCTGAATACATAAAACAATAGATAAAATTTCTTTTTTGATACTATAATACTTTTGTTAAGTAGGGTTCTAATGTTTAGATGTAAATGCAGCTACATGTTCCCTACCATCTTTAATTTGTTTCAAAATGCCACAATATCCTAGATCTGATGCATCAATTTGTACAACTTTATTGGCCGATGGATCACTAATGTGCAAACATGGTAAACATTGGACTCTTCTAACTATATTTGTATGTAAATCTGTCCATGGAGGTAGAGATTTTCTCAACCTATCATGTGATGGTTGCACAATGTTTGATGAAGTTGCGTTTGATCAAAAACGTAATTTAAGCATACTAAAAACCTTTGAAGTTGTGTTTTCTTAAAAATTTGATTAGGAAAAATTTCAACAAATTGAATTGTCTTTTCAATTGGAGTTATGGTTCATAGGATAATGTAATGACCAAGAAATCAAATGTGAAAAAGAGTAATTTTTTTCTTCGAAATTGTGAGACCATTTTTCTAGATAGTTTCTAAAAAAATGTTAAGTTATTTGAAATGTTGGTCCAAATTCTGAGAAATGACCAAAACATCATCAATGTAAACAATGATAAAATTTGTAAATGGATTATAAATTTCATTCATAATCTTTTGAAATTCTAAGGAAGCATTTTTTCAGTCCAAACAGCATTACATTCCATTCTTGTTACCTAAATGGGACTATAAATGTTGTTTTATATCTATTCTTGGGTTTGATTTGGATTTGCTAAAAACTAAATTTTAAATTGAATGTCAAAAATATTTTTACAGAATGTAAGTGACTTAATAGATCTTTTTGTTGGGGATTAGATGCCTAATCCACCTAAAAGCTTCATTTAGAGGCTTGTAATTAATTACAAGTCTCAATATTGCTCATTTTGTTTCTACATTTTTATTTACATAAAATGCAGAAGAAGAACAAAGAATTTTAGATTTTCTAATAATCCCTTTGGCTAAAAGATCATCAATTTCCTTTTTGCAACAATATATAAGTTTTTGGTTCATTTCAATAGGATGAGCTTTTGTCAGTATTTGTTTTTCTGAAAACTCTTTTTTAGATGATAAATCTACCATATATTGTTTCCTTTTCCAAAATGCATTAGGCATTTCAAAATAGATTTGACTTTGTATTTCATTTTTTAATATTTTTATTTTGTTTTAAGCAATTGGAGTGGACCATTGTTTCTCTATCCCTTTGAAGGCTATTTCTTCAAAAAGATAATTTATTTGATTTATTTTGTTTTCGACCAGATTAAGATATTTGAAAACAATTGAAAATAGGTTTTTTGAGAAATTTGAAAACCATTTTTTGTCCTGAACTCTCCATTTCTATCCCTTAGAATGCCAAAAATGACATTATCTGTTGCATGAAAGGGGGACCTATGATTATTCTACTAGTCATATCTTTAACTAATAGAAAGTTTGTATTGATTTTGTGAAAATCAATTTTCAAAACAACATTTGACAACTTATACTAGATTTGTAGCTTAGATTTTTTAGCATATCTAGGACTTTCTTTGGTCTTTTCAAAATATATTGTTGGTATTAACTCTTCTTGGATATAATAGAGATTAACACCTGTATTGAATAGAACTACTATCTTCATAGTAAACTCATCCTTGACAATGAGTTCTATCGTGTCCCGAATGGTGGGAAAACAAATATTAAAGAATCTAAATATGCAAAATTTAAATTGCGGAAGATAATTGGATCCTACCTTTTTCTTATTGGAGAATTTGTATACGCCTTTGTTTTATTTGATTTAATATTCAAATTACAAATATGATTATGATTAGCAAGATTAAATGTAAAATAACAAAAAATAACA
>JANHAO010018511.1:0-13577 GCA_026873985.1 Saraca asoca
AAGATTGTATACTAAGTCTCCAACGAGATAAGGGCAAGATCTGATTTGAATTCCGCATTTTAAATTGCCTACCACTCTTTAAATCTTTATATTACTTAATTAGGGACCTGACAATCAACGTGCTGTAAATAGTAATGAGCTAATTAAGTGTTATTGTGTGAGATATTATTATGTTAAGAGAACAAAAGTTGAGGAAGTAAAAGATCATTTATTTATTCATGGCATTGATAAAGGGTATACACCATAGATATGACACAATAAATGTGAATTATATAGTATGTCTAATAGTTATCAGGACAAGGGAAGGTACCAAAACAATAAAATTGATATGGGTTTGAATGATTGATTGGAGGATATGGTACATGATATTGTTAAAGATAATTTTATTAAGCAACTACATATCTTTGAAAACTTGCTAAGTGATGCAGTAGAGCCTTTGTATCTAGGTTGTACTAAATTTACATGATTATCTGCTATGTTGAGATTGTTCAACTTGAAAGTGGGGAATAGGTGGAGTGACAAGAGTTTCACAGATTTACTTGAAGTGTTAAAAGATATACTTCTAAAAGGTAATGAACTCTTGGATCATACTTACAAGGCCAAGAAAATTTTGTGCCCAATGGTATGGAGTATAAAATAATACATGCTTGTCCTAATAATTATATATTGTACCAAAAAGAGTACAAAAGTTTACATAAGTGTCCAAAATGTAGGGCATCACATTACAAATTGAAGAAGAATGATGTCGTAAAAAATAAAGGGCTTCAACTAAGGTGTTATGGTATCTTCCAATAATACCAAGGTTTAAACCCATGTTTTCTAATGTAAAAGATGCCAAGAACTTAACATGGCATGTAGGCCAGATGATTTCTAATGACCAACTTTGACATTCAGCTAATTCTCCTTAATGGAAAATATTTGATTCATTGTTCCCTGAATTTGATACCAATATTTGATTCATTGTTCCCTGAATTTGGAAAATATTTTATACATATGCAATAAACCCTCATGGTGACTTGAGTAGCAAACATAACACATGGCCTGTTTTGTTACTAATTTACAATCTACCTCCTTTGTTATGTATGAAGCACAAGTATATAATGTTGTCATTAATGATTTTGGCCATAAACAACCAAGAAATGATATATATGTCTTTCTGGCACTACCTATTGAAGACTTGAGGATGATGTGGGATGAATATATTGATGTTTGACGTATATCATTAAAAGTTATTTCAGTTGCATGTCTTGCTTTTTTGCACAATAAATTACTTCCCAGCTTATGAAAACTTGTCTGGATATAGTGTCAAAGGACATAAAGTATGCTGTATTTGTGAGAATGATACATTTTCTTGTTAACTTTAGCATGAAAAGAAGACAGTGTATCTTGGTCACTAAAGATTTCTTCCCTAGTCCCACCATTATTATAGGTAAAGAAAGGTTTTCAATGGGTCACCATAGGAGGAAAAAGCTCCAATGCCATTAATTGGGGACCAAGTTTTTGAATAGGTGAAAAATATTGATGTTATTTTTGGCAAACCTTATACACCTACTAATGATAAGATTTTCTGAGAAAATAGGTCCATATTCTTTGATCTTCCATATTGGCAAATCTTGTTTATGAGACATAATCTTGATGTGATGCATGTAAAGAAACATAACTATGACAGTCTTATTAGAAAGTTTTTGAACATACCAAGTAAGACCAAGGATAGAGTCAAAGGCATACTAGACATAGTTGAAATGGCAATACAAAAGGAATTAGCACCAGAGAAGAAGGGTCAATGTATATATTTGCCTCTTACTTGTCATACTATGTCTAGAAAGGAGAAAACATGTTTTTTTGAGTGTTTACATGGTGTCAAGGTGCCATAGGGGTAATCTTCAAACATCAGAAGCCTTATTTCAATGAAAGATTTGGAATTAGTTAGTTTGAAGTCTCATGATTATCATACTTTAATGCAACAACTATAATCAATGGCTATTCAATCAATATGGCCTAAACATGTGAGACATGCTATTACTAGACTTTGTTTTCTCTTCAATGCAATATGTAATAAAGGCATTAACCTTGAGAAATTGGATGACTAGCAAAGGGAAGTTGTTATGTTATGTCAACTTAAGATGCATTTTCTACCTTTTTTTTTTGACATCATGGTGCATTTGGTTGTTCATTTGGTACAAGAGATATAACTTTGTGGATCAATTTATTTGAGGTGGATCTACCTATTTGAATGATTTATGAAAATCCTAAAAGGATATGTGAGGAATCAATATCAACCTGAAGGATGTATTATTGAAGGCTATATAGTTGAAGAGATTATTGAGTTTTGCAGTGAATACTTATCAAATGTAGAAGCTATTGGAGTTCCCAAGTCTTGTCATAAGGGAAGAATTGTAAGTAAGGGTACATTAGGGACCCAAGTGGTGAGCATTAGTCATGAAATGTGGTTACAAGCACACTTTTACTTCCTACATGATAGTGAAGAAGTAAAGCCTTACTTGGACTAGCATATGACCCTTAAAAGAGAGCAAAATTATGAAAAGAATGAGTAGTGGGTACAAAGTGAAGACAACCATTCTTTTATCACTTAATTCAAAAATCAAGTTCATTTTCAGTTGACACAAGCACCAAATGATGTTTTTGAAACTATAAGATGGTTAGTCGATAGGTATCACATGAAGGTGTTAGCTTATCATGCATATGATTATTTTTACACAAATAGATAGGATGATAAGAGCATTATATAAAATAGCAGGGTTACTTTGGTGACTCAGTCAATATATGTTTATAGTTCCAAAGATAAAAACCATATACATGTGAAAATGTCATATTATAAGGTCATTGAAGACATATGAGAGTTTGACCAAATCAAATTTAGGACATCCGTGTCTATGAGTTAGGGTTCACATTAGTGAATCTCAATAAAGAGGGCCATAAGGGGGAACCATACATATTGGCATCCTAAGTAAAAAAGGTTTTTTATATCACAGACCCAACTGATAAGAAGTGATCTGTAGTTCTTCAAGAGAAGAGATAGATTGTTGGTGATAAGGATGAAGAAAAAATAAGTAACAATATTAAGGAAACCGTTCCTTTCTCTTTAAGACTACCTTTAGTGAATGATGAAGTCAACTTGGAGGAGTTCTACATGTGAGATGATTATGGTGAATAGATGTGGGTTGAAGATCCTTTCAGAGAAAAAAATTAGGAAAAATTGAAAATAATTGATTGTATTTATTGCATATGCAGGCAATTATATAAATTTTAGTTTAAATGCTTCTACTTGATAGATTATGTATTTATCATATATGTAGGCAATTAACTATATAATTTTTAGTTTAAATGCTTATACTTGATTATGTATTTATTAAAATTAAGAAGACTTGATAATAAAATTGTTTAATTTTAGTGGAGCAAAAACTATCTTAGGAAGGAATTCAGATACCGGTAATAATATACAATCTATGTAACTTCCTGAATGGTTTGTTCTTAGGCATGAATGCCACAACTAGTTTTATATAAAGTTAATTTAGTTGCTTATATGAAATATAGATATCATTTTACTAATTTCATAAAAAAAAAATTCATCTTTCAGGTAAATTGACTTTCATGAATTGTATATATAAAAATGTAGCTGGGACTTATATGAATGGACATGGCAACACTTAAAATATTTCTTACCAAAAGCTCTCACCAGTGTTAGAAATTGCGTTATAGGAAAAGGTTTAACTAAAGGAGAAGTACAATTAAGTGAATTTATTCAAAAAGTAAGTAAATGATTATTATGTATAGACTTGTTATTAATTTGATATGTTTTGATTTTAATTTACTATTGTAATGTCTTGACTTTTTTGTTGATCCAATAAAATGTTTGAAGTTATTGAAATTGAGATTATATTAGGTGATTATAGATTTTGGTTTAATGGTTGTTTCTGCAAAAATATAAATAACAACAAATTTCTATAAGAATGTAACTAGCTAGTAGTAGGTTTTTGTAAAAAATGTAGCTTTTTTCAACATTTTTTTAAGGGAAAGACGTTAGTTTCATATAAAAACTGACATCCATTTTTACACTACCAATCTCGATTTTTATAAATAACCGAGGCTTTAGTGGTCAAGAAAAGACCTCGGCTATTTTGTAAAATTGGCATTTTTAATGGTTGAGAAAAGATACTAATTTGTGATAAAAACCAATGTTTTTAGTGAAAAAAAGATGTTGGTTATTCATAAAAAAACCAATGTGTAAAATTTTTTTCAAATAGAAAGATGTTAACTATATATTAGGACAATGTCATTTCTTATTTTACACATTAGTTAAAATACCAACATAGATTATTCTAACTTATCATGTCACTTAAATACACATCAGTCTCCAAACGACATGGCATTCGTGAAATAATTGAAGTGTAAGTGTGTTTCTGTAATAGTGATGGTGTCCTATTAACATATTTTTGTCTTAGCTTTTATTCAGAACTTGGTTTAAAATCTTTTTCAGAATTATGGGACACCATTGGTTAGTCGAAAGCAAAAGGGAAATCCTAAGCTTATGAAAGTGGAATGGAAATTTTTTGGATAAAATGGTAGTTGATCTTGATCTAGTTGCATAGGGTCATTTCCAAGGATATCTTCATTATTAGAACTAAATACATCCTTAATGGAGTATTCTAGGGTGAAAGTAGGGTTGTGTCTAGTGAGAGTGGTTCACCACTAGCAATATATGAATCCTTGGGATGAAAATTAGCTTGCTCAATGTCATAAGGATGGTAATGAAGTTGGCCATGCTCTTAAATCAATCTAATTAGGGATGTTCTCCTAGATGGATGAGAAGTAAAGGCCCTGGGAGCCCCCATAAAGGGGAATTTTGATAAATCCAACCCAATATCTACTTCATGAAGATCTCTGATCGTATCCTTTTGTTGTTGTACTACTGTTATGACTTGACTATGGCTTTTTTACAAGTTATATCTTATTTTAAGAATTTGAAAATTTTAAAACAATGTTAATACAATTTTAGTTGATAGGATTATAATTAGAATTATGCTAATTAATTCAAAAGAATGAGCTAAAATCAATTAGCAAATTAAACACAATAGAAGAATGTCTAATTAAATGGTGAAGCCTACTTTTGATTCTTAAAATCAAGAATAAAATGCATTAAACCTCCCTTAATTTCGGGTATGTTTAATTTACCTCCACAAATAAATTATATAAATTAGGCAATTAAACCACATAGTTATCTTTGCAGATTGTGCAAGAAACCCCCTAAATTATACAATTCTACAATTAGCCCACACAAAAAGGATGGCAATACGGGTTCACGTGTCGGGTTTGTGTCGTGTCACAAGATAGTAACAACCCAAACTTGACTTGAATAACAACTATGTCATGTCAATCCATTTAATAACTTCAATTAAGAATTTTATATTATAAACTTGTTTATCACATTTATTTACTTATAATTATAGCACACTAAAAGTATTTTAATCATTTACTTGATAATTTAACAAGTTTTTATGGTCATTTTATTAAAACTTTAATTTTATATTTTTTATTAATGCTTTTAAAATTTTAATACGAATTCTTAAATAGGTTGGCATGTAAACCCATTTAATTTTAAGTTAACCCTAATCTAACCCATTTATTATTCGTATTAAATGAGTTGACCTATTTACAACCTAAACCCATATAAGTTTAATGGGAACCCGTGTAAAGCATTTCATATTTATCTCGGGATTATCATGTCATGTCAAAAATTGCCACCCCTACCACATAGTTATTTTCCATCCAAATCACTAGCAGAAGTGCCAACCTTATCTTTCATACATTTTCTTTACCACCAATTACAACAATGAAGAATCCAAATCTTCTATACAGATGAAGAACCTTAAAGTTTTTTCTTCAAAGTTTACATCTTACTTTTTCCTATTTTAGCAATGTCAAGGTTAGGCTCAATCTATTTGAAACTGGGTATTAGACTGTGGAAGCAATAGTTTTTCTAATTTCAGGATGAAGATGGAAAGAGGGAGTACTTGCAAGTAGTCGATAAATCTTAATTTGAATGAGTTGCTTATGTTTCATTTTCATTTGAAAAATCAAATTATGTAAAAGTTGGAATGGTTAGTAACTTAGTGTTGAACTTGAGTTGTTGATTATTTGTTTGTTTTTCTAGTAAACTAAAATAGAAAAAATAAGAAAAAAAGTAATAAAGAGATCATGAGGTCCAAGTGAGTTCAATTGCATTAGTAGATTAGATCATTGAATTAGAATTAAAAAAAAGAAGCAAAGGCAAAATAAAAAAAATGTGTCAATGAATAGAGCCCATTTGTTGCATGTTATTTGCAAAGCTAAGAGGCTTTTACTCATATAAAAGTGGGTGAATGGTTATTGCAGTTTGATTGAAGTTTTGAGAGTTGAATTATGTCAGTGGATCAACTTAATAGAAGATGATTATGGTTTTGTTCACATTCTTATTTGGCAATTTTAGAGATGACAAAGTATTAAGAGAGCGGCTCTTAGAAGGTTGAGAGTGACAAAGCAAAAAGAAGAAGGTTGGGGTAGGGTGGGGCAAAACGGGGTTGGGGCCAAATCCTATGCAAAATTTAACATAACATATGAAACCCAGATCTAGCCCTAACCCGAATTTCATTGGTTTTCAAGGTTCATATTCAACCTTATTTTTAAATGGGGTGCCTATACCCAACCTAGTTAGACTCTATTTATTGTCATTTTTTTTGTTTACATTGGTTTATGGCCATTTGAAGTCAATAATTATAGGTCTAATGTTATTTCGTGCTTTCATCTTTAAGTAGCTTAGTGTTTTTTTTTTCTTCTTTTGATTTTTTATTTTATGGACAAATCAAGCCATTTTGTTAGTCTCATCATGGTTGGTCTTGTTATTTTTTCTTGTTGGGTTATGTGTCATTATTCATGTTGTGACCAAAAAAAAAAGAGTAACATCTAAAAATCTGAATATATATATAAACTGAGATGGGTTTTAGCCAATTTTATTTTTAAATGTAAGCTTGAACTTGATCGATTTAAAAAATAGGCCTAATTTTCACTATAAGAAACGACTCAGTTTCTCATAAAAAATAACATGAAAAAAACAAGATTTACTACGAGAAAAAAAAAGGCTTTCCATGACATTTCCAACGATAAAAAAGCCTTGAGAAAATGTTGTATGGGTAATTTTTCCATAGGTAGCATGTGTATTTTTTTTTTGAAAAAATTTTCCTATGAAATTAGCCCTTGGAAATCTTTTTTTAAAAAAAAAAAAATTCCCATGGTTTATCCACCATAGGAAATGTGTTTTTAAAAAATAAAAATAATATTAGCCATTGTAGAAACAGTAGGAAACAAATGAAAAAGTGAAAAAAAAATTAAAAACATTAAATTGAAATGAAAATAGTAAAATTAAAAATTAATTAAATTATTAAAATTACAAATAAATTAAGTTATAAAAATAAATTTAATTTAAATAAAAAATTAATATTAATTGAAACATCATATTTAACTTCTTTTAAAACACCATAGGTATCTAATGGCTATTGAGACCAGTAAAAATAATATACTAGACTACCTTAACTCATAGCAAGGGTGTGACCAAGTCAAACCACAAAGATTGGAGATTATTCAATGTATTAATAGTAAAGATAGGGGGTTAATGATTAACTATTTAGAATCAGAAATTAAACAAACTACAATAATATAAACAAGAAAATGAAAGGTAAAAGGGAAATCTAATGGAAAAAGTTCAATCTAAAGGACTTTTGCATTCAATTTAGTGACTGATCATTAATACGAAAGTTTCATTTCCTCTTTGACCACTTAGCTAATAATCAAAATAAGCCCAGCACCTAAATTAATCTTTCTTAATTTTCCTTTAATTTGGTTGACCGAGCTCAGCACCCAATTAACTCTTATTGCTGAATTAATTAAAGCATAACATATCAATCAACTCAACAATAGTATTAGGATATAAAAAATACCAAGATTGATTAACAAATTCACCTCAACAAAAAATTTATTAATCATCCTTATTTCTCTAGGATAATTGACTCGCATTAATGTATAATCAAAAGCTCTAGTGCTACTCAAACCAAATAGCCATAAACAACATTGATTATAAAAAGTTTAACTAGCAGTAAACCATAATAGATAATCAATTAAAGGGCCCCAATTAATCAATCATCCAAAGTAATTAATGGAATTAAAACAAAAAAACAAGAAAATCAAATTAGGAATAAATCAACAATAGAAATAAGTCTCACAATCAACAAGAAAGCTGAAGCAGAATTTTCCTTAAATTGAATAAAAAGTTAGCTACTCATTACAAAGGAAATAAAAATAAAAATAAAAGAAAAGACAAGACCTTAAAAGGACTAATGTTCTTGCCCTAAGAGAGTTTCTTCTTGCAAAAGTAGAGAAATGAAAAAGAATGTAAAGAATGAAACCATTAGGTCTCAACTAATCTTTTATATGAGCTCATTGCACTCTTTCTATTTGGGTTGCTGATTAGGACTAGAAGGAAGCATAATTAGATATGGGTCTTTTCATAGAAATCATGGCTACATCTCTTAGTAATTCAATGGCCTTGACCTTGCTAAAAAATTCAACCTCCAACTCAACTTGTGTTCTAAAAACTAAAACAATCTTACAAAGCAATCTAACCTATAACAAACTTCATCACTTGGATCCATAACCTTGAAATTTTATTAAAATGATGTATTTTCACTTCAAACCCTTCATGAATGCTATGAAGGTGGATCTTTGCTATCCAATGGGCTTGAATTTGCACTAAAATGAGGTCTGAAGCTCTAATTATGGTCAAAATACTAAGACTAATCCTAGGTCAATAGGTCAGCACTTTATTTCAGCTTTTGGTCTTAATTTGATCATCAAAATAGTAGAACTAGACTTGAGACTCTTCATGACATTTGTAGAGAGTCCTTTAGTTTCATAAAGACATAAGAATCACCAAAAACTGAAGTCTAATACTCAAAATACACTTAAAAACTTGAAATAGTGTCAAATTACAAATTAATCTAATGACCAAACTAAGAAACCAATCACAAGTATCCAATTAAACATAAAAACATGACAAAAAACTAAGCAGGGAAAAGACATAAAATATGTATAAATTATGTTCATCAGTATCTACCAAGGTGTCAATCAAATCATTATCTTCAATCTTATTCATATTATTTCAACTTTGTTTTCCTTTCTCCTTTAACATATTCCTCTTCATTGTCATTATCTTCGTTGTCATCATTGTCATTGTCATCCTCCTCCTCTCTCTCTTCCTCATTTGTACCCCTTTGTTAGACATTATCATATTTAACTTCTTCTAAGACTCAATTGGTATCTACCAAGTTACCAATCAAAACATAATCTTTAATCTCATTCACATATCACATCTCTTCACTTGATAAGCAACCTCTAATCAATGGAACTCATCAAATGCCCACCTTGGTTCAACCCATTGTTCTATTCTCTTCTTAACTTTTCTTGGATATGGTATGTAATAAACTTAGATACATTATTGGGCAAATATGAATGGATCATACTTCTCATATCTTTTTATGTGCTTTACCTTGACAATCCCATAAATGAGATGTACCCTTATGCCTCAGTTGATGACATGATCAAACTATTCACAAGAAAATAGAACCACTTCCTTCACAAGTCTTCCAAGGTACCTAATTGAATGACTTCTTTTAGTATTCTATAAAATCATCCATACTAGAGTTGACATTACCTATGCCCCTAACATATACTCTATAATTGAAGGTTCTTTTCCCTTCAATCTATGATTATGTGTGAAATTTGTACTCATTAACAAAGTAGATACACTATATTTTGACCATCCTCAAGGATTCCATACATGGTCATGTAAGTAAGGGTTGTTAACCATATTCTGAGCATCATGAACCTATTAAAAATAAATAATATTGTGAATTTACACATGAGAGGGCATATTAAAAATAATCAAGACAAAAACATGCAGACCGACATAATTATGAAACCATTCTATGAATTAAGTTTCAATTCTTCCTCAACGTCAGTGTTAAATGCATTTAGGGTGAATGCAAGTATTGTTTCAATGAAAATACTGTACAACCCATTGTTAGGATCAATAAACTATTAATTTAGTTATAAATGTACTAAGCTACAATGTAAGTATGTTAATTATACATGCTTGAGATATGGTTGGACTTTATCATAATTAAGTAACACATGCAATGTGGCAACTACATATTCCTTTCAATCCAAGAATTAAGTCACACACTTTATGGATGGTCAGCTAGGTTTGATTAAAAATAGAAGAAGTGGGTTCACTTAGATGATCACACCCTTAACACTTGTTACAGCCAGTTCTTGTACTTTGACTCTCAACATTAGTGCCAAAATAGTATAGAAAAAAATTAAGTGATCTCTTTTGTCAAGTATGCCTTACATACACTTCCCTTAACCTGGGCTTTATTAGCAATTTTCTTTTTCAATTTATTTAGGTACCTATACAAAACACTTGACAACATGAATGACATGCATGAATACACTTGATTTGAATGAAGTAAATCACTAATGTTATTGAAGATAAGTTTAGAAATGAAATTACCTCTCAAATGAGTGCATCCTTTGATATTGGACAAGACCCCCAACTTGAGCCTCAAATGGTAAATGAATTGGCAAATGTTCCATGACATTAAAGAAATTGGAAGGAAATGTTCATTCTAACTTGTATAATATAAAGGGGATGTTTCTTTCTATTTGTACCAATTGGCTATCCCACAATGTTGTCAAGCATAAATCCCTAAAGAATTGACTTAATTCAATGATAAGCCTTCATATAGGATCAAGTAGGACAATGATGCTATTGGAAGTAAACGTTCCATAAAGATATAATAGTCATGGCTCTTCGTGCCTAACAATCTACCAATACCAATGTCAATGTGTCTATCAAGTTTGGATGTATAATCATTAGGCATCTTCAATTGTTTGACCATTCATAAATTGCCTTTTTTTGGTCATTGCTAAAAATATGTTGTGCCTTTGGTTTGTACACCTTACCATTGGTATACTTTTAAAGTTCTAAGTCTCTTTGCCTACAATATTCTATCAAGTTTGACCTTGCCTTCACATTATCCTTCAACTTTCTTTGATTTTCATCACCATATTGAAAATATTGTCAAACACATTTTTCTCAACGTGCATCATATCTAAGCTGTGTCATAATAGGTTTGTTTTCCAATATGGTAAATCCTAGAATATACTTCATTTTGTCCAATTATACTCCTTACCATACCCATGCAATTTGATTGGCCATGTTTTTGTCACCTTAAAAACATTATGCACCTTGACATGCACTTCCTCACTTGATAAACTAGGAGGAAGTGAGGATGTTTTAACCCTATTTTTCAAGAATGATTACTTATTCCTCTGATAAACATAGTGAGTATCCAAGAAACAACGATGGCAACCAAACCATGATTGCTTCTTTCCATGTTTCAACATAAATGCCTTTATCTTCTCTATACATAAATGACATGCTAGTATTCAGTAGTGGACTAAGCTAACAACATGCCATAAGTAGGAAAGTCATTTATTGTCTACATCAAAGCCATTTTCATCAAAAAGTTCTACCTTTTTGAGACATCATATGTTTAGACACCATGATCCCACAACACAGTCAACTTATCAATCAATGTTTGCAAATATACGTCATTTCTACTTTTGGGAATGTGAGGACCTGGTATGATTAAGGTTAGAAACATGTAAAGAGTAGTCATACACATTTCAAGCTATAAATTATATGGTCTAACAATTACCAACTAGTATAAGTATGGTGCAGCTAATTAATTGAATGGATTGAACCCATTAGAGTATAAGATAAGTTGAAGATTCCTAGTTTCCATTGCAAATTCAGGTTAAGTTCTATCAAAATGCTTCCAAGCTTTTCCATCAAATGAATGTTGCAATACACTCATTCTCTTCAATGGTCATGATGTCATCACATGTGTTTTGCTGACTTTATAGAAGCATACAATCGTTGAAGTCTAGGTATTAATGACAAAATATACATTCTTTTAAAAAGAACTTCATTATATCTTTCTCTTCCTCATCGTAGTTCCTTAAATTTGGTTCACCACAAAATATGCACATCCTTTCATTAATGTCATCTTTGTAATATAAGCATACAACCATTAATGCAGCTATCAATTTTCTTATGCCTAAGTTTAAGTTTGCTAACTAATTTCTTGGTCTCATAAAAGTTTTTAAGGACTTAGTTGTCTAGTGTAGAACTCTCCTTCAACAAAGTCATCGTTTCCTCAAAATATCTTTATGGTGAATTACAGTCTAATTTTATGATTAACATTCTAATTGCCATGAATAATTTCATGTGATTAGTACAACCTAACCATAATGTATGTTGTGCAGCATACAACATATCATAAAATTGTTGTGCATCATTATTAAGAGGCTCCTCTATATCATTTCTAGAGAAAGGTTGGAAGTATGGGCCAACAGCATCATATATCATTGTTTCAAATTAGTTAACATTCATAACATGAGTGTCTTCAAACACATTACTAGAGTTACTAAGTTCAAAGTCATAACCTATATTTCTATAAGGTTCTTCCTTATCATAACATGTCTAAAATCAATAATTTAGTTTGAACACACACGTATACAAGTGTACTTTAACTTTATTCGACATAAAATACTTCCTATTGTCACACTTGACACATGGACATCTTATTCAAATTTCACTTATGAAAACTCATTGCCAGTAAGCAAAGTCAACAAAATCATCAACCTTAATCATAAACTTATTTTTATATGTATCACTCCTTAGGAGTAGCCTATTATACATTCATAAATGTTATGGAGAAATATCTATATTTGACGTTATGTGAACAACTAATAAAAAGCTAACCCATACAAGGAATGCCTATGTCAATGTAAACATTCAATTCATTATGAAGATTGGATTATGTTTTAACTAATGTCACACTCAATGCATGATCACTATAACAACAAACACTATAAACTCCTCAGTGTAGTCTTCCACTAACCTATCAACATTTGTCTTTGCTAGTAGAAGTGGAACATCATTGCCACATTTTCATCCTTACATATGTGTTCTACTTTGGCATACACCTTAACTTTTGAAGTTCACTAACTTCTTACAAAGTTGTATTTTTGGAAGCCCTAGCTTTCATTTCACCAGTACTTATGACTATTAAGAGATGTATGATGCCAATGAGTTGGAAAAGAGCAAAAAAAAAAAAAAAGATTAATGACATATATAATAAGGCATTGACAGTATACCATGTTGTTTACAATTGCCCCACAATGTGAGGTTCAGTTAGACATTTTACATTCAGGTGGAATGTTGCAAGGGCCCTGCTTTTAAGATTTTATATCCTCAAATTAGGTGAAAAAAAATCTTAGCATCAATATTGTTAGCCTTAAAGGATATTGTTAACCCAAACGAGTTTTACATCACTACTTATTAGTTTTGGATGTTGAAAAACAATTGAAAAGTCAATATCATATTTTCTTGGACTAAC
>JANHAO010018512.1:0-13575 GCA_026873985.1 Saraca asoca
ACTTCTTACCATGGACTTCATCTTAAGTATGCAATGCACAATGAATGCAATATAAGATGAATATACAACCTTTAATATCCAAATCCTTAGAATGTATAGTCATAGATGCAATAGAGCTCAATCACATTGGCGCTAGGGCACCTATTAGATAACACTAAAACCCCTGGTTGTTGAAAGATATCGTAGCATTCACCACCTAATTATTCATAGGTTTACATAGCCAATTAAATCAAGGACGTCAATAACACAAACTTCAAATAGATTTCACAAGATGTAAAAATAGATCATAGGCTAAGACCATGGACCTAAATAAAGGACACTACAACAACATGATGCACAAGGATAGGAAAATATACATGTGATTTAACTCTTTTTAGGATTTCAATTTATTTTGATCTTTTCTATAATATGAGTGTTAGATATTTTATGTTTCTTACAATTATTTCTTTAATATGATTAAGTTGTAGAATTGCAATGAAATTTCTTGGCTACTTTGAATAATATATCCTTAATTTATATATGTATATGTTGTAAAAGTAAAACACTTAATCAAGATAAACTCAACTAGGATAACTCATAATAATTTATAGACAAATGAAAGTGATTTAATGGGCATCCGGATAAATATAATATTTATAACACTCCACCTTAGTTGTCCATTTTAGAAAAGAATATGTCTCGTTAAAATCCTAATGGAAAAAAAATCCCAATGAAGGAAAAAGAATACATCATTATTTTAGCAAATGATTTTCCTTATTAAAAATCTTGCCAATAAAAACACAATAGGAAAAAATTGTCAAGGAAAAGAGTGCAGTATGAGACTAACTCCCCTTGTTGAAAATATTACTTAAGATATCTAAGTTGGTGTAGTTCGAACTTATTAATCAACTTGTCAAATGTTGATGTAAGAGCTGCCTTCATGAATAAATCTACTAGATTATCACTTGAATGGATTTGTTGAATATCAATATTGTCATTCTTTTGAAGATCTTGAGTGAAAAAGAGTTTTCGTGAAATGTGCTTTTGTCTCCTTTTATGTATCCTCCTTTCAATTGAGCTATATAAGCATCATTATCTTCATCAATTTTGTTAGAATCTCTTTATTAGAATACAAACTACACACCTCGTAGGATATGTTGAGTCACCAAACTTAGCCAAATGCATTCTTGACTTGCCTCATGAATTACTATTATTTCTACATAATTTGAAGAAGTAGTAGCTATAGTTTGTTTTCTCAAACACCAAGATATAGTTGTAGCACCATATGTAAATAAATACCCAGTTTGAGTTTTAGCCTTGTATGGATTGGATAAAAATTCTACATCTACATAACCAATTAGTTTTGATCTAGACTCATAAGAATAAAATAGTCCAATATTACTTATTCCTTGAAAAAAAATGAAATATATGTTTATTTCCATTCAAATGGCTTCTGGTTGGAGAAGAATTATATCTTGCTAATAGCCTTACCAAAAATGCTACATTAGAACATATATTATTAGCAAGATAATTAGTGCATCAATTGCACTAAGATATAGTACTTCATGACTAATAAATTCTTTATTATTATTAGGAGGCCAAAAAGGATCCTTATTAACATCATGTGATCTAACAACTACTAGAGTACTTAATAAAAGTAACTTGTCCATGTAAAATTGTTTTAGGACCTTTATGATGTAATTTGATTGATGAACAAATATTACATCATTTAAATGCTCAATTTGCAGACCAAGACAAAACTTTCTTTTTCCATGATCTTTCATTTCAAACTCCTTCTTCATGTACTCAACTACCTTTGGAGACTCTTCAAGAGTTCCAATGTTGTTTAAATCATCAATATATACTACAATTATAACAAACTTAGATTTAGATTTCTTTATAAAAAACAGAAATGTAGATAGGATTGTTTTTATAAATATTCACTAAGATGATTGTAACACACATGTCTAGATTGCTTTAACCCATACAAAAATCTTTGTAATTTAATTGAATACATTTCCCAAGAATTCAAATTGCATACTTCAAGCATTTTAAATCCTTCAGGGATTTTCATATAATGTCATTGTTATTTCTCAAGCATGCAACTAAATATATCAAACACATATCAAGTTTTAATATATTGCCAGCAAAATTGTATGCACCACATAAAAATATATATTTCTCATAGCTAATAATAGTCCTTGTAAAAACCTTTGTGTCGCAAATCATTTTCTTAGCATAATTATACATTTGTATCTTATTAGCTTTTCAAGTTCTAAGGTGCTTCATTGCCTTAACACCTTCTACATATTTCTTCATTTTGCAAGTGAATTTAAATTTTGCATTTTTATCTTAATTATGTCTTTTCTCTTTGGCAAATAATCGTATAACATTCATTCTAAATATAAATTCAAGATCTTCATTATCTTTCAAAACATTGAGTTCTATATTGTATGAAAATTGTTGTCAACAACTATTTCCCTCTTGGTTTCATCTTTCACACTAGAGATATAATCAATTTAGATCTAAAATTCACAAATTTTGTCACATTACAAATATACTCAATTTAGATCTAAAATTCATCTTCCAAAAATTTCAAGTTCCTAAAATCCTTCCAAAATTTTGTCACTAATTATGTCTCAAATCTCTTTAGGAGTATTTGACTCTTCAATAAGGTTATTTTATTCATTCATTCCTTCTCTTTTAAGGATTTTTGAATTTGGAACCAATAGTTTAATCATATTTTTGGTATGTTCTAAACTCATTTGCTATATAATAAATTGAATGTCCTATTCGAACATCCATTTGAATTAGAGCATTGGCAATTGATATATAGCTGGCAATTGATTTGTTATCATTTGTAAATCAATCATCTTTTTATCTTTAGGTTCATATTACTTTGTGTGAGGATTAAGATGATTATATTATTTCTATAACTATATATTTTCTCCCCCAGATATTCAAAATATAAAATTCATACTGATACTTATATTCTTTGGCTTTTATCAAGGCTTATCTTTGTGAATTGTGGTAGAGTAACAAAAATATATATTGCACATTTAAATTTTCTACATGTATAAAAAAAAATTGGCTCCTCACCAAAGCCAATTATGAACGGAAGATTTAATGAAAATTAGTTGACTTGATGTATAATTGTTGTAATGATATGGATACAACTTATCTTTGCATATTTAATATAATGTTATGTTTTTGCCTTTTTATCAATTTAGCCTTAAGTATGTATATGCTTGATATGTATACTATCTTGGATAAAGTCCTTGAAGTTATAATTGTGTACAAATAAATTACAATGGATATTGTGATTATGAGATAATTTGTACACATAGTTATTATTTCTAAATATCCTTGGTTGTAAAATAATTCAGAAAATAGGACATCAAATACTCATGAGTAAGCTTGCTATGTTATGTCACATTTTTTGAAAGAAAGTAGTAATCTCTTATAGTTGTTAATATTGAGATATCTGAACAAACACATGGGTATATGTTAGAGAACATATGATTGGATTTACCTACCTTGAGAAACCATAAGGATTATTATCACATGTCAATAAAGGTGGTGTAAATAATCTTTATACTTGAGATCAATATAGTATCTTATGTATGGAGTCATGTACTTTGATTTTATTCTAAGCTTGCATTCTTGAAAGAGTAGATACGAATAATTTTGGATGCACCATGAATTGCATGAAGGTAGTGATTGATCATGAGAGAATTCATCCTTCTAGTTAACAAAGGAAAGATATTCTAAAGATGTTTTGATAATTGTGCAATGATCAGATGTTTTGATTTCCAAATAAATTTATTCCTAGCATTTAGGTGGTCATGTTGCTTTCTTAGAAGCTAACCATGATCTATGAATTTTTTAAAACAATTTGGAGAAATTGTGTTTGAATTAAAATGACCTTAAATTTAATTGAGCTTGAAGAAGCTTATAAATGAATTTGTTGCCAACATGCATGGAAGCCTAATAGGATACACATAACAAAATCATTTTGATTCAAAGTCAAAGAGAAGTTAGAATTCAAAATGTTATGAATTCAAGAGTGGAATTCAATAAACATCTTGAAAATTTTAATTGAATAATTAAGTATTCTACTGTGATTAGAAATGTTAATTAAACAAAAATTTAATAATTCTAACAAAGATTATAATTATTAAATAGTAATAAATTTCTATAGTTGGTATTTAAATGCTAGAGAACATTTATCTCAACACTGGAGGAGATCTAAAATAAAGGAATGATTCCTCATTTAGAAATTGTTCTAAGTTAATTAAATAATTAAAAAATACTTACAAAAAGAGAGTTTATGAGTATGGACTTATAAGAAAGTGTTTAGACTTGTCAGACACAAAGGAGGGATCCTTAGGCTAAGGAGTGTGGACTCCTTAAGCCTAAGGATTTGCATGTCCATCCAGCTAGAGTGGATGACACAACCAAGGGGTAACTCTAGCTTGTGTGTCACTCATTAAGCCTCTCCAATCTTGCTTACGCTCCAAACTCTTTTATTTAAATAGGAGAGAGGCCAAACCAAATTAAAAACAAGAGTTTTAGTCCTTACACATATGTTGTATGCCATCTCCCTCTTTGTTATCTCACGCATCTCCTTTTTCCATTCAAAAACTCAACCTTGCCCTAGTGAATATTTATTCTTTAGAGAGCTATCACCTCTTAAGTTGAATGGTTATGTTTCCTATTCTACAAGTTATGTGAACTGCATAAATGCTTTGAATCAACTTACTTTATACGGATCACCATTAGTGTTAGAGACCAAATTTGAAGGAATTGTCTAAATACAATTTGAAGTAGTTGATCATAGGGCCAGTTTGTGGAATTTCTTGGAAATCAAACTTGTTGACGTCAGATTTTGGCTAGTGTCCCAAACTCTGGCCAACGGGGGATTCTTTGGGATCCCGAACCTGTTTTGGGCTAGTGCGTGTGCCAAAGTTGAATGACTGGGTAAGTGGGAGAAGAAATATGAGGGAAGGCGCAAGATTTTATGTGGTTCAGCTAAATTCAGGTTTTCTGGACCCTACGTCCATGGTAATGATTTTATCATTGCAACTAATCTGAGTTATTTGCTTGCCCGCCTCCCCTCTTGCTAACAATGTCATCCTATTTATAGAGGAAGGAGAGATTACATGCATTAAATGCTACCTACGGTTGTGTTACATCAAATAAATTAGCATAGACAGTGAAAAGATCACTTTCTGATTGTAGGCTGTGGAAGTAGGCTTCTTGGGCCATTCTTGCAGGTTTATAGCTACTATCGTTTCAGACACAATATTCTATTTGTCCCAAGTGAGAGCTCCTCACCTCAGAAGGTCATGAGTATTATTGTGATCGGGGGAGCGAGTGTGAGATGGCTGACTCGACCATGATGTTGGGTTGATCCACAAGCCTTCCCCTCTAAGTCGTGTCGCCACTGGGTATAGTTCTCTTCAACACACTCTTTGCATTCGTCGCTGTTTCAAGGGCAAAGTTCCTCGGTAGCCCCTTGCTATTTTACGAGGACTGGTCTTCGTTCCTTCAGGGCTCGTTCTCGCAAGGTCCATTATTAGTGCATAACGCAAGCCCCCTAACTCTCATCTCATGTAGCGAGTTGGGAGTTAAAAAGACTGTCTGTGTAACTGATCAAAAGCTTTGAATTGTTATTTGCTTCCTTCCATGTTTTATTATTATCGAAGTATATCCGATAATTATGACTGTATTTATGCTGATCCTTTTCCGGGGCCATTAATGCCTGCGGTTGGGGGAAATGAATCCAAACGTGTTAATG
Organism: Saraca asoca; assembly: GCA_026873985.1. NCBI lineage: Eukaryota > Viridiplantae > Streptophyta > Magnoliopsida > Fabales > Fabaceae > Saraca > Saraca asoca. Next base: position 5,780 of record JANHAO010018512.1, read on the forward strand.
ATCAGTTTCTCACCCTATTTAAGGGGGAGATTTACCCTCTGGTTTCATCATTCTCAACAAGCCATGGATTATCCTGATGTGCCATCTTTGAAATTTCGTTCTCCCATTGAGGGATGTATGGTCTGCTGCATATATGATTTAGAAGAATCGATTTCTCGAGCGATGTAGGAGAATCTTATATATATCCCAGATTGTGTCCCTCCAGCTCTACCGTGAAGCGACTCTTCGGCCGGCCGTGCCTCTTGGTGCTTTCTGATCTGATCTTTTTGGGTGGTGCAAGTGGTCGACGGAAAGAGGAAGGTAGTACTGCTGCTGGTGATCAATTGGAAAGAACAGTCATAGTGCACCGGTTTGGCTTCCTCTTTCTCTCTGATCCCTTTTTTTTTTTTGCTCCTCAACTTGCTTGTACTCTTGGATTCCCATTGTACTCCCCTTGCTTTGTATTCAGAGCTTTCTGATGTAAACGTCCCTCGCTGAGGTCTTTTAATGAATAAAATTGCTTTATTTCCACTTCGCACTTATTTTGATTGACTTGCGTATACCTACAAAAATAGAGTTTAGGCATAAACATTTTTGACCACAAGTGAGCTGTGACTCTACATCATGCGTTCTTAACAAGATCGATGCACATGAGGGCTGTGACTTTATTTTGATCGTGTGAGAGCTGCAAGTTTGAAAAAGGTGAGCGATCTTGTATAGTGCACATGAGAGCTGCGAATTTATGACCGATCTTGTGGCTGGGGTGATCTTATGCCCAAGAGGTGTATTTTACAGCATCCTCTACGTCTCAACGAGCACAAGACTCAGGTGGTGAGATATTTTCAAGCGTCTCCACGCCTCAGTGAGCACGTCTGCGGTGCTAGCCAGCCAGCAAGCCCATAGCTCAACTGACTGGTTGAGTTTAATTCAAAGCGTCTCCACGCCCCATCAAGCACGTCTGGTACACCGGCTAGTCAACGAGCCAGCGGCTCAACTGACTAGGTGAGTTTGTTTTAAAGCATCTCCATGCCTCGGCGAGCATGTAGCTATGCCAGCTAGTCAGCAAGCTCACAGCTTAACTGGCTAGGAAAAGACTCGTCAATTCCTCTCTGGATTAAGTTCTGGGAAATGGCTTCAAGTGATAAATCAAAGTGCTTTCACCTTTTATATGACAGTTCGACAATGCGTGAGTGGCGAACACTGTTATCCTACTAAAGAGAAAGAAATCATGCATTAGTACACAAGCTTAGGAGGTGATATTACAACTTGCAGATAGCTATGAGAGTTTAAAAAATCATCCTGATAGTGGGAGATCACTCTTGCTCAGCCCTATGGTGCTGGGACCCGTGTTGTTGTTTGGAAGGCTACAAGTTGTAGTCGTGTAGGCGTCCCCTCTTAATGAGATCTTCAATAGCATCTTGTAGTGCCCAACATTCTGAGGTGACATGCCTGAACTCGTTATGGTACGCACAAAACTTTCCTCAATTGATTCTAGATTTGCCAGGCGTTTTCAAGGGTAGAGGCCGTCCGAAATCTTCCCTATTCCTCTCCATTGCGAAGATTTTGTCATGAGCATCTGACAAGATGCTATAAGTGCTGTGCTGGGCCCAGAACGAGGGTCCCTCACCCCTTCCTTTCTTCATGGATCGATACTCAGGGTTATCGCTCCTGCCCCCACAGTCGCCTCTTTTCTTGCTTGACACTGGGCTTCCTGCCTCGGGGCCTCGCGGGCTGAAAGTTTCATCCCATCTGACTTACTTTGTGACTCGCTCATAAAACTCTCCCAGGGTGCTCACTGGGTATTTATACAGGCTTTTAAACAGTTTCCCATCCCTGCGGAGTCCCTCGGAGATGGCGGTTAGAACAGCTTCGTCTGAGGTCTTGTCGACATTGTTGACCACATGCCTAAAGTGAGCAAGGTAATCCGTTAGCGCCTCCTGGCTACCCTGGAAGATGGTAGCGAGATGGTATGGGGGCGCAAGCTACCTTCTTAGTGCATGGTATTGGTTAACAGTCTTTTCTTGGCACTCTCCCTAGCTGCGAATACTGCGAGCGGGGAGGCTCTGGAACTAGGTATGAGATACTTCCCCCAAGGTGGCTAGGAAAACACGGCATTTGTTTGAAGGGTTACAAGTTTGAAGGTCCATCTGGATATTGAACAAGTCCAGGTGGCTGCACAAATCGCTGTCTCCATCATACAATGGGATGGCAGGGATTTTTAACTTGTAAGGCAAAACCTCCTTCAAGATCTCCTCAGAGAAAGGGGTTTGTGTACCTGGACACTCCTCGTTATTTTGAACTCGGGGACATTCCTCTAAATTTCTAACCTTTTGGTGGAGACCTTCCACCATAGCATTTAAGCCCCCTAGTCCACGACTAGGGACGCGATGATTTGCTCTGTCATTCTGACTACTCGAATGGCAATGCAGCTCCTGTTCCAGGACTACTTCACCAGAACGTTCCACCTCGGGTATGGCGGAGTCAGCCTATGCACGGTCATTCTGAGTTTGTGCCTGTATCAACACCGAGACTATTTTAGTTAGCTCCCCCATCATATGCTCAAGCCTTTCTTGATGCTAGAGCTAAGCACGTGGCTCTTCAAGGTCATCAGTAATGAGAGCCGATTGTACCAGACCGGCCTGAGGGTGGTCAGCAGCTATCCTGGACACAGGTGTGGCAGACGAACTTGTCATGGAAACATGGCCATTTGGGGTCTGACGTCGTACACTCGAAGCCCTAGTGACTCTTCCCTTGGCCATGGTAATGAGAAACTGACCAAAACAGGTGGTATCCCCACAGATGGTACCAAAATATTGACGTCAGATTTTGGCTAGTGTCCCAAACTCCGGCCAATGGGGGATTCTTTGGGAACCCGAACCTATTCTGGGTTAGTGCGTGTGCCAAAGTTGAATGACTGGGTAAGTGGGAAAAGAAATATGAGGGAAGGCGCAAGATTTTACGTGGTTCAGCTAAATTCAGGTTTCCTGGACCCTACGTCCACGGTAATGATTTTATCATTGCAACTAATCTGAGTTATTTGCTTGCCAGCCTCCCTCTTGCTAACAATGTCATCCTATTTATAAAGGAAGGAGAGATTACATGCATTAAATGCTAGCTATAGTTGTGTTACATCAAATAAATTAGCATGGATAGTGAAAAGACCACTTTCCAATTGTAGGCTGTGGAAGTAGGCTTCTTGGGCCGTTCTTGCAGGTTTATAGCTGCTATCGGACACAATATTCTGTTTGTCCCAAGTGAGAGCTCCTCGCCTGGAAAGGTCATGAGGATTGTCGTGATCGGGGGGGCGAGTGCGAGATGGCTAACTCGAGCATGATGTTGGGTTGATCCACGGGCCTTCCCCACTGAGTCGTGTCGCCACTGGGTATAGTTTTCTTCGACGCACTCTTTGCCTTCGTCGCTGTTTCGAGGGCAAAGTTCCTCGGTGGCCCCTTGCTATTTTACGAGGACTGGTCTTCGTTCCCTCGGGGGCTTGATCTCGCGAGGTCCATTTTTTGTGTACAACAAAACTCAACAATGGAGATTGGGAATTCTAAGAACAACTCTTGTGAAGGTATAATTTAAACCATTGTTTTAAATTTACCTTTTCTTAAATTAATATGCAAGCAGCATGATCCAAATTTGGGGAAAAATTTTAAATTTTTGCTATGCATACTTGTCGCTAATGATTGGCATATTTGATATGTTTAGATCCCTTTTTCCTAACAATAACATGTAAAGTTTGCAAGTCCTTCAGGATATAAGGATTCTTGTTCTCCTAAACAATGATATAACTAACAATGTGGAACATTAAAATAACTTATTTTAGCTAAATCATTTATGTATGAACATACTTCAAGATGCTCAGCAATTATTTTAATTTTCATACAATAATTATTAAAGGCTTTTGATGTAAATTCACCAGTATTATCAAGATGCATTGTCTTAATTGCATAATTAGGAACTTGTGCTTGAATTCTAATTACTTGAGCAAGCACTCTCGCAAATGTTAGGTTATAGGTTAACAACAAACACACACATGACCATCTTGTTAAAATATCAATTAAAATCATAAAATTTTATATGGTCCATATTATGGATAAATAGGTCTACATATGTCAACTTGTATCCATTTCAAAACTGTTGGACGCTCAATCCAATTTTAGTTAGTGATAGCCTCCTAATTAATTTTCCTTGAGGACAAGAAATACATGAAAATTGATTAATCTGAAGAATCTCCAAGTTCTTTAATGGATGGTCATGTAAATTTTCAATGATTTTTTGCATTATTATTGCTAGTTATGCCAAATAGTAAAAATATTTTTTATCAGTGAACTTCTAGTTCACTATAACATGTATTTCAATTAGATTTATATATAGTTGTAGTACAAGTCAAAAGGAAATGATTTTAATTTTTCCAATACAAATTTCTTACTTGAGACAACAAATGTAGTATAAAGATATTCATTATCTCTTTTATTTACTATCCCAGTGTGGTATCCATTCCATTATATGTCTCTAAAACTTAAGAAGTTTCTTTAAGACTTAGTTGAGAACAATGCATCATGTATAACTATTTGTGTTTCTCCTAGTAATATTATATTAAGTCCTCTGGAGCCTTAAATCAATTTTGTAATGCTAGATATTGTATTGCATATTTTTCAATCATTAATTAGAAAAAAAAATATTTTCTATCATTAAGAATTATGCGCATTATTGCACTATCCATGAGACATACATCTTCAATATTGATTTTTTGTTCAATTAAATACTAGTGAGTGTCTTTATTTTTTGAGAAAAGCTGAGAATAATTTTATTTTTAGGCACTTCTCTCACCAATCAAATGATCAATTCATCCTTTTGGGGTGTTCAAAGAAATCTACCACATTTAAATGTTTTATATTATAAGGATCATGATTGAAGACATTATTCTCATAAACAAAATTTGCCTTAACATTTTTTCTTTGAGTGAGACTTAATTAAAAAGTTCCACAAGATGCTTAGATGTATGACAGATAAACAACCAATGCTCTTTCATGCCACATAAGTAACACGTATTTTTTGAACCTTTTGACTTCTTATTATATTGTCCTTTCTCTTTGTTATTCTCCCACTTTTGGTGGTAAGAAACAATCTTTAGATTATTTATAATCACCACAATTGCAAAAATTAATTTGGTTTTTTTTTCACAATGATGATTAGAATTGTTGTTCCTTCCACACCCAAATCTTTCACTTGTTATTGCATTCATTCAAGGAATGAAATATAGTCAAATAGGCAGGGTTCATGATTTTTCATTAATAGCTCATGCTTTTGTTCAACCACAAGAAGACATGAAACCAATTTAGAATAGGGTGGCCTAAAAGGCAGTGATTAGGTGTATCACAAATCATGCGGAGGGATGTGTGTGATCTAGAGGAGATTTTGTCCTTCCTACTTAGGAGGAGTAATATCCATGGGTCCCTTGATCGAGTGGACTAAGAAATGCATGGCATGCTAAAATGAATTAATATGTGATATTGATTGATTTGTTTTTAATTAGTCACTCAGGGATCAAGAAACATAGATTGAATTATTAAGAGGATGACACATTCCATGCCTCGGGTTCAATCTAGATATTTGAATAAAAGGGACTAAGATACATGGGTTATTGGTCACTGTTTGGGTATGTCAAATCACCGACATTCTTATTACTTAGGTGGCAGTGATGTATCGCTAGATGCCACTCACAATTTATGATGCTAGAATTACATTCTTTTTTAGTATCATTGCCAACGTAATAGGAACCTACAGGGCTGCACCATTGAGTGAGACTAAATTGGAATTAATGTAATATAAATAGGATTCTTAATTAGATTAAGAGATCCTTGAAATATGGCCCAATATAATATAATATTGGATTTTATTAAATTGGGCTTTATTAATGTTATATTACATTAGGCTTAATTATTAAAGTTAGTTAGACAAATTTAAATAACTAAAGTTATTTTGAAATTTTTTTTCTTTTTTTTTTTTGAAACAAATGAAAATGCAAAATAAAAGGCTTGGGTTGCCTCCCTAGAAGCACTCTTTTTAAGTCATGAGCTTGACTATTTGGCACCTTAGTTGATTGTAGGGAGCTTAGAGAGAGTGTAAATGTCTCTCCTTTCTGTTAGTTCTCTTGCCAGATAGTGTTTAACATGCTTTCTCTTCCTTCTTTTCTTGTACAACTTCAGGTTAGGGGAAGGAGGTTCTAGTTCTGCCTTTGGGATCTCATCCTTCTCCCTTATGGTGTGCTTTGGTTCTTTTTTTGGTTTTTCAGGGCTTGCTTTTGTAGGAAAGACAAATTTCTCATCAAGCAGCTTAGCACACAGGTCATCTTTATTGTTCTTGTTGACGTCAGATTTTGGCTAATATCCCAAACTCTGGCCAACAAGGGATTCTTTGGGATCCCGGACTTATTCTGGATTAGTGTGCTCACAAGGATTGAATGACTGGGTAAATGGGAGGAGAAATATGAGGGAAGACGCAAGATTTTACATGGTTCGGCTAAATCCAGGTTTGCTGGACCCTACGTCCACGGTAGAGAATTTTCTATTGTAACTTTAGAGGGATTTTTTTTTACACTCCCCATTTTCTAACAATGCCATCCTATTTATAGAGGAGGGATGAGCTTCAGGTATTAATTATTAGCTATAGTTGTGTTACATCAAGTAAATGAGAAAGACAGTGAAAAGACCGTATCCCGGTAGTAAGCTGTGAAGCAGGCTTTCTTAGGCTGACATGTAGGCTTGCAGTCGTCATCGTGTCAAGCAAGGCACTTTGCTGTCTCAAGCGAGGGCTTCACTGTTTGGAGAAGCCATGAGGATCGTTGGGGGGCAAGTGCGAGTAGAGCGATCACTGGGTCAATCCTTGAACCCATTGCTTGCCGAGTCGTGCTGTCGCTGGAGGGTTGTCCTTCAAACCATGGTCGAGAGAGCGAGATAGGATTTGACGCTCATGATTACCATGGCCGTTCCCACTTTCTGCTATTTACGGTGAGGCTTCTTGAGAACTTCTTACAAGGATTCATTTTCATTTTGTTCGTGGGCTCATCCTCGTGGGGCCGTTTTTCAGTATACAACACAAGCCCCCTAACTCCCAGTTCGCGCAGCGTGCTGGGATTTTGGAGACCCTTTGAATTCCTTTTGAGCGTGTTTCTTCTAGAACCGTCTTTCCATTTTCCCATGTCTTGTTGTTTCTGAAGTGTTCCTGATAATTTGGGCCCTTTCCAAGGTTATTAATACGGGTAATTGAGGGGGAATGAATCTGGACGTGTCAATGACCTATCCATAACTCTATTTAAGGAGGAGGTCCCTTCTCCTTCGGCTTACAACAAATCATGGATTATCCTGATGAATCATCTCTAAAATTTTGGTCTTCCACTGAGGTGTGTATGGTTTGCTGCATATATGGCTCGGAAGAATTGTCTTCTCCGATAACATGGAAGGATCTTATATGGATCCTAGATTACATCCTCCCAGCTTCACCAAGAGGCAATTGTTCAGCCGGCCAAGCTCCTGAGAGGTCCTGGTGAGGTTTCCTTTAGGAGGTGTCGGTGGTCGAGAGTTTATAAGGTGCAGCATTGTCGCTGATTGTGCATTTAAAGGAAAAATATTGGCATGCTGTCTTCAAGCATGGCCATCCATGGCCGGTCTCTTCTCTTCTCCCCCTCTTCTTTTTTTTCTCTCTTTTTTTTTTTTGCTCCTCCTAGTTGAGGGTTTTCTGGTGTGTTTCGCCCTGTCTTGTATTTAGAGCTTCCTGATGTAATCGCGCCTCGCTGAGGTCTTTTAATGAATAAA
>JANHAO010018513.1:0-13582 GCA_026873985.1 Saraca asoca
GATTTTAATATTGCTTATTAACATATTTAGTTTGTAATGTGGTTTCATATTTGAAGTATTATAAATGCATTGTTATGGAAATACAAGTGATTAACGAATATTATGCTTAAATAATTATTTTTTTAATATTTCCTGTGAAATTTTACCTGTAAAAATTTTCTGTGGATTTATCTATGAAATGTCACCTACGAAATTAGCTACGGATATTTTCTGTGGATTTACCTGTGAATTCTTTCCTGCGAATAAAAATCCAAAGGAAAATCCATAGAAAGTTTCTACCAAAATCTGCCCATAGGTGGAGAAATTACCCATGGATTTTGTGTGATTTCCTGTAGAAATATCTACAGTAAAATACCTGCGGATTTTAAATCCGTAGGAAAAAAATTTCCATGAACATTATACCTGCGGATTTTTTTCCTAAGGAAAATCCACAGGAAATGTCTTACCTATGGATTTTAAGCCAAAATTCACAGGAAAATTCGCAAGTATTGACCATTTTTCTTGTAGTGTAAATTGATCATTTGCTCTCTATATTTTCCAAATTTTTTGAATTAGCTACCTATATTTTAAAAATTTTGATTTAGCTACCTATACTTTGTTTTAATTTTTAATTGAATCCCTACCCTTTGTCTAACCTAACTTGCCTCCAAAATTATCAAACATGGTTGATGGAGAGATGAGTTGACACAAAATTTTCTAACTTGGAAGATGAGTTGGCATAGTGTTTCCAGCTTGGATAATCGCTTTTACACAATGCAGTTTAGTTGAAATTGGGACCACATCAACAAAGGAAGAAGAGAAAAATGCATTAGGATCATGTTCAGAATACATTCTTTTGTTGTTTACTCTTCTCCCAAAAATCTCATGTTTTGTTCTATCACTGTATTCTTTTTAGGCAATTAGGTTGTCTAATTCTTTTGCCTAGGACTAGACAATATTTTTTGGATTTTTTTTAAGCTGATATACAAAAAAATAATAATTTTTAGGGTTTAGGGTATGTTGTTGCCTTAAGACTAAACAAATTATCTAAGGTGTTATTGAATTAGTTAATTTTTTTTAGTAAATGATTTAATTAGTTATTGATTTAGTTACTAAGTGAAATTAAACTTATTAAAAAATTATAGATTTAACTTTTAACTTCACTTTTAACAAAGTTGTTCAGCTTGCAATTCATCCTGAAGGGTAGTTTGTTAGAAATAGATATACTAAGCACATTGGGGTTAAAGAAGTTATAAGGAAGGGTTGCTTGTTAGAATAATGGTCTTTGCAATAAATAATTGCATTTTTGAAGCAGTTAGGATATAAAAGCAATGTGAAGATATGGCATGTAATTGACATATATGAATTGAGTATTGCTAAAGAGGTGAAGAATGATTTGGAAGCTTTAGTAGTGGCTAAGATTGCATTATAGAGAAGTTACAAAAACGCAAACTTATACATTACTCATGGACATAGTAGTAAGGAAAGGGTGTTTTGACCTTGCCAATTAATGCATCAAAATCACATGATGAAGAAAGGCTAGAGGGTAATTATGTTGGTATTGGTAATTTAACTAAAGGGGTGGAAGAGGGCAATGTAGTTTGGCTTGACAAGCATATAATTGATGGGCTTATGGAGACTATTGTGAATGAGAAGGTTAAAGAACATGATTCTGAAATAGGTGAAGACAGTGAAGAAAAATGAAAGTGATAATAGTTCCATAAGGGAAATTGATTTTGATGATTCAGTTAATAAAAAGAAAAATGATGACTAATTTAATTACTAAGTGGATTATGGTTTGGAGAACAATAATAGACCTCATGTGCATGCTATAAGGAATGTTGATGAACTTGAAATGCATGATGAAGTGAATGTTTGTAGGTATTAGCACTACCAAATATACAACCAGATGGAGAGTTAGGTTGTGACTATGAATCTGAAACCTTGCATAGTATGGTGTTGAATTTTGATGATGTTAAGGAAGTTGAAAGGCCCAAATATCCAAAGTACAATCCTATAGAAATGACAAAAGATTATCCATGGAAAAAAGGGTTAGAGTTCACATCCATTAAATAATTTAAGGATGCCATGAGGGAATAGTGCTCATAAAATGGTAGAGATGTGAAGTATAGGCATAATGACAACAATAGATGTAGAGTAATATGTAAAGCAGAAAATTATGATTTTATGTGCTTTGTAAGTAAGGTTTGTGGCTCTAAAACTTATTGGTTAAAAATATTAAATTCCAAGAATACTTGTGTGAAAACTATCAATGGAAAACTTGCATCTATTGAGTGGGTGGCTAAGAAGATAGTAGAGAACACTAGAAATAATCAAAAATTGAAGTTGGGAGATATAACTAACATTGTGAAGAGCAAATACATGTATGAGATTACTATTAACAAGGCTTATTGGCTAAGAAGAAAGGCTATAGTGAAGCTCGATGGCAAAAATGATGAGCAATATAAGAAGTTGTGGGACTATGGTGATGAATTGAGGAGATCAAATCCAAACTCAGCTTTGAAGCTATTATTAAAGAGGCCTTCACTCACAATTTTGCCATGGTTTAAAAGATTTTACATGTGCCTTGAACTTATGAAGTGTGGTTTCTTGGTTGCTTGCAAGCCCAAAATTGGTCTAGATGGTTGTCACTTGAAGGGCATGTACAAAGACAACTACTTGTTGTTGTTGTAAAAAAATCCTAATGATGAATATTTCCCATTGACTATTGCAATTATGAAGGATGAAATAAAAGACTCATGGTGCTAGTTTTTGGAGCTATTACTATAAGATATTGACGCATCAAGCATACCTTTAGTTTTCATGTTAGACCAATAGAAGGTAATTAAATTGTTTCACCTACCTGCCTATAACATTACCTTCTATTTAATGCTTTTATCTTTTTAAGTTTCTAACAAATTGTTGCACATATCTACAAAAACTAATGCCTACATTTGCTGAGATCATACCTTATGCAGAGCATGGGTTTTGTGTACATCTTATTCATGCAAATATCAAGAGAATGTATGGTGGAGGGGTTGTTATTAGAGACCTAGTGCTTACTGTAGCTAAGCCCACCTACTATAAGGAATAGGATAGACACATGCAATAATTAAAAAAGGTCAAGACAGAAGCTTACAACTATTTGATAGGTATAGATCTAAAGTTATGGGCAAGGCCATTCTTCTCATTCAATGCCAAGAGTGACATCATAATAATATATCAAAAACCTTTGATGGAAGAATCCTAGAAGTTAGGGATAAGCCAATCATAACTATAATGGAATGGATAATGTGTTATTGGATGATAAGCCGACAATAAGGCAAAGCGTGCAGCATATTAGGGTAAGATCAATCCTAAACCTAGGAAGAGATTAGGAAAAAAGGTGTGTGAATATAGAAAATGGGTGGTCAAATGGACTGGTGCTCATAAATTTGAAGTTGGTATTTATCCTCAAAAGTTTGTTAGGGATCTCCAAATTGGCATTTGCAATTGCAATTTTTGGGGTTTTACAGGTTTGCCATGTAGACATGCTTATGCCTACATCATTTATATGGGAGATGAGCTTGAGAAGTATATGTCTAACTGCTTTCTTATAGAATCTTATAGAGCTTGCTATGACCCTATGGTCAATCTTATGAGTGGAGAAAATTTGTGGACACATGCTAATAAGGTTAAGATTTTACCTCATAAGCATAGGAGACCCCCTAGTAGGCCTATAAACTAAGAATAAAGGAACTAAATAAGCTAAAGCACCCTTGCAAGTTACGTACAGTTAACACTAGCCTAAGATGTTCAAAATGGAAAAAATATGGGCATAACCAACAAACATGCTAGAATCCTATTACTAGTCAATCTTTCACTATTGCACCAGATACTGTAGCAACATCTATTGTAAGACTATCTACATAGCTTGCAAAATCATCTACCACTACTTGAACCTCTATTGCAAGACCATCTACATAACTTGTGAGATCATTAGCTATTGCTACAACCTTTACTGCAAGACCATCTACATAGGTTGCATCTAGTTCATTTATTGGTGGCTCTATCCAACAACAAAGAAAAGAGGTAACAAGAGGAAAGTAATTTCCCAGGAAAAGAGTGGCTACTAGAAAATTCACTCCAAGCACGTAAGAGTCAAACCAATCTTCATAACTACCAAGAAATTTCCAAGCATAAAGAATAAATTAGTTTTTGTTTAAATGGTCTATCTAGGTCTTGTTGATGTTGTGGTCTTATGAACCTTTTGTTTAAGTGGTCTATCTAGGTCTTGTTAATGCTGTGGTTCAATAAACCTTTTGTTTAAGTGGTCTCATTTCTTAGTGGTATTCAACTTTTTTATTTTGTCATCTCATGTTAGGATTGAAAATGAATTAATTCCAAACTATTTTATCATTTCTTCTTAGGTCATTTTTTTGTCATTTTATTTTCAAAATCAATCTTTATTGTTGTACTTCAACTGCAATAAGTAATATGCAAGTTAATTCTTTATCAAAAATCAGAATCTTGTAGTTAAGTCTCTTGGAGACTTCTACAATTTATCATGTTGTTCTTGGAGTGAATGTAGAAACTAGTAATTTAGGTTAATTTTATAGTTGAATCTTTTGGAGAATTCTACATATTGACAATTAATCAATATTCATAAAAAACTAGAATTCTACAATTTATCCAAAATCAAGTTTGTAGTTTAACAGTTTTGTAGTTTGCAGTTTATCTCTTGGAGAATTTTGTAGTTTAACAGTTCTACAATCTACAATTTGTAATCCTGCAGCCAGAATAAAAGAGTCAAGTCCTGTAATTTTATCATTTTTCTTGGTAACAAATTTCTAGCAATATGAATGAAACATAAATAAAATAACATTTCTAGTAGCAAATTTAGTCAAGTCCTCTAAAAGTGATTGGTTGCAACATTAAAGGAACATGAATGAAATTACTTAAACAAATGACTAGAAACCATTACTTAAAATACTATATTGAATTACAACTAGACTATTTGATTCGCAATGTGGTCTTGATCCTAAATTGTTCTTCTAGCTACTACATTGCATTACAACCTACAACCAACAACTAGAAACCATTATATAAAATATAGAACCAAAAACAACAATGCCTAAGAAATACCTAAGAAAGTCTTTAGCTTTTTCTAAACACTCTCCTATCCCTTTATAGTCTTCTTCTGTTCTAGTATAAGTTCCCTGGCATGACCATCAATTGGATTATCAACCCATTTAAAATAGGCACAACACCAAGCTATTTGTAAGTAAATCCATCATTAACCAATTCAATTTTTATTCTTATAATTTGCTTCATTTTAAAACTTCTTATTTATGCTTTTTTTCATTGTAATTACAAATTACTTACCTTATAGTTCCTAGACCTAAGGAACCTTCTTCTAGGGTTCACTTTTGTTATTAAAGTTAGTAAAATCATCATCTCTCCACAAGCACAATAACACCATGCAATGCAAGTAGTACTTAAGCTTGGTGTTGCAGTCTCCATGCTTCCCAATGACGTTGAGTGCTCCACCCTTTTGTCAATCAAATCTTAGACTGCAATAAGAAAAATTGATCGAGGAAGAAGGAGCTCAAACTCAGTGCACTAGAAAAATGGATTGGTATGTTTGATGATTATGCCAACTCATCTTCCAAGTTAGAAAAATTGTGTCAACTCATCTTCCAAGATGGAAAATTTTGTGTCAACTCATCTCTCTATCAGCCACGTTAGATAATTTTAGACAGAAGTTGGGTTAGGCAAAGGGTATGAATTCAGTTAAAATTAAAACAAAGTATAAGTACCTAATTCAAAAATTTTAAAGCATACTTAAAAAAACTTGGAAAGTATAGGGAATAAAAGATCAATTTAACCAATTTTTAATTATATGATATATGAAAACCATGAATGTCTGTATGCTTTAAAATATGTGTGATGGTTAAATTACTCCAGCTAAAGTTGGAATTAGGATTTAAGCATAAATGAAACTTAAGAATAGTTACACCACAAGCAGGATAAATATAATAAATCATACATAATAAATCATGTAGACTGGCCTAACTAAGGATATGTAAAATGCATGCATAACATTAAATATAAGATATGATTAAGCTTAACTCAATTACATATATAGGATATGATAATGAATAATATATTTAAGAACGAAACTAAGTATAGAGTAGAAATGTAAGTTAATTAACTTGTGATTGTAAACTAGTTTGATTAGAAGTAAGGAATAGTTAAGTATATTTAGTAGAGAACTGTATCATGGAGAGTTCTATGGATGACTATTTATGAAAGTTCTGTAGGATCTTTGTGGCATGAGAGCTATACGACCTTATTATTCCTGCTTTGAAAAAATTATCTTTTCTTTTTTTGAGATAGAAAACTGATTTAATTAATTAAGAAATGAATTCATGAAAAAATTTACACATAAATCAAATTTTAAATGAATTAAATTCATTTTCCACATGAAATAATTAAAAAAATACTAAATTATCATCACTTATAATTGAAATGCCTGTAATTAAGGTTTATTTGGGAGAAAACAAAAATATAAGGTACGAAAAGGATATGAAAGGATATCCTCTAAAAAATACCAAAAAACAAGAAAAAAAAAGCCTTTTATCATTTTTTTTCTTTCCTTCGTTTCCCCAACTTTCAAACTACTTATTAATCAATTGATTGTTTGTTTTAGTGTTATATGGCATATTTGGAAAATATTTTAATTATATATCATATAAGTCTTTTCTCCCATCACCCTTTTTTTTTCTTGGATTTGCAAATCACTTTTGAATCCCAAAACAGTTAACTGTCTTGTAACACTAACTCTAAGTGGACCAATTGAGAGCTAATATGGCCCAAAACTCTAACAAACCCACCATTCTATCTTCAGCCTGTTTGAGTATGAGGCTTGTTTGCCTTTTAACCCAAAGCATTGCTACATAGACCACCTATAGCATATGGTAGGCACACAAAGACAAAGTTTTTAAATTTTTGGTTTGGTTAAATAATTCATTTTTATGTTTTAAAATTTTGGTGTACTATTTTTAAAAAAAAAAAAAAAACTCTCTGTTATAAACTATTCCAAATAACATATAACTTATTAGAGATAAAATATTGCTATATAGACCACATCTAATATGTGTTAGACATATTTAAAAAGTTAATTTATAACTTATTAACTTAATTAATCAGTTCATTTTTATATTTTAAAGTGTTTGAGCCATTAGCATTTTGGAAAAAAAAAACTCTCTTTTATAAACTATTCCAAATAACGTATAACTTATTAGACATAAAATATTACTATATAGACCACATCTAATATGTGTTAGACATACTAAAAAAGTTAATTTATAACTTATTGACTTAATCAATTAATTCATTTTTATATTTTAAAGTGTTTGAGCCATTAGCATTTTAGAAAAAGGAAAAAACTTTTTTTTTAAGAAGCTACTTCAAATAACATATAAGTTATTAAAATAAAACTTTCAATTATTTTTTTTAAATTTATCCCTTCTTTTGATTAATTAATAGTTTATGTCCTAATTAATTAAAAACCCTCTTTTTTAATACCTTTTTTTAATATCATATTATTTTCAATTTTTTTTTAAAAAAGCCAAAGAGAAAAAAAAATAACATATCATTATATATTTAACCAATACCAGTTAATTTAACATAAATAAATAAAAATAAGTAATTAAATAAATATATGATATCATAAAATATAGTTAATTAAAATTAAGATAATTTTATTCTTATTTTGAATACCTTAATTTCATCAATATACTTTATTCTCAAAATAAATATGAATTATATAACTTACTATATATGCTATTTATTGATATTAAAATCCTTTTACATCATTTAATATTCATAAATTAATTTAACAACTAATTTTACTAAATACTTCTAATATAATCAGCAAATTTATCAGTTTTCAACTATCAGTTAATAATTAATTATCAACTAATTTATCAGCTACTTGCACTAAACATACTCATATATCTAGATAAATTGAAATAGTTTGTTCTTTGGTGATATTGAATAGATGCCTAAGGAAGTTTGGCATTGGAATTTTGATCAATTTAGGATAATGGACAAATCAAAGGCAGAAAAGAGTAGAAAAACTATTTTTTCATAAAAATTAATTTCCAGAAACTCAAAAAATACTTTGGTTCTTGTATATCCACCTGTAACTTTATATTAATGTATAATCATAAAACTAATTAGAGTGAACATAGTTACAACAAATATGATAGGTACAAGATCGTATTACAAGCATGGAGATGAAATATATTAATTTTTTATTTTCTTTAATACACATTCTAAGTAGTTGTATAAATACGTAAAATATAAATATGATATGTTGGTGAAAACAAAATTTTTCGCATAAGATACAATCCTTAGAAGCCCCACTGATCTGATGCCAAAAAGTGGCTTGTTGTGTGGTTGAATGCATCATTTTGATTCTTAAAGCACCATTTGGGCACTGGTGGAAATTAGTTTGAGTATTGATTCCAGTAAGCAACATAGTTTGGTTCAATCATTATTTTCTATTATTTTCCCCTTTTCTGCAATCTGATGAAATTCGGTAGATAATTTTGCTTAATCTTCTTTTTATTCTTTCTTTCATATTACGCAATTATAATATCATTTACCAAGCTTAACTAAATTAGATAATTTTACTAAACATGGAGGTAGAATTTTACTAGAAAGTCAATTTTGGTGATTAGCTGGTTTATGGGATTTTTACTGCATAATCTGGCCATAAAGTACTGAAACCAGCCGCTTAAAGAATCAGAGCTAGATTTTTACACTGCAAGGCACATGAAGAACTTGATTTGTTGCATTAATGTTTATGCCATTGGTCAGTATAATATATATCAGAGTTGCCAGATTAGTCATTTGGAAAATCATTTGCTTGCAAATAACCAAGAAATTAAAAGAATGACTTTAAGTGGAAAATGATTTGAAACTGGAAGGGACCACAACAGTCGAAAGTTTTTTCTTTGCATAGTTATGAAAATGGCAGATTATTTAGCAAACAAAAGTGCAGTGACTGGGAGGAGGAAATGAAATGAACACAAACGTTCTGTATGTACTAGGGCATAATTTTAAATTGCAGTTTGAGACTCCAATATTACCTTTCTTCAAGCTTTTGCATTCATAGTTTGTACTTTACGACTGAAATTGTATGCATTTTTTGTGATTGCAATTTTTGTAACGTGCAATGGTCAAGTTCAAAATATGTATGATTCTCGATAACAAAAAAAAAAAAAAAAATCAACCCTACAATGCGTATCAATTCTCTACTGAATCAAGGATGGTACACAACATGAATCATATGATTATAACAACTATGACAACAATTCTCATTAGCAAATTAGAAGAGAAAGTACAGATAAGACCCTGGTAAACTTTTCTTTATATCATCAATGAGTAAAGGTATACACGCATTAGAGTTGCTAATTTAGTGATTTGGTGAAGCTTTTATAAATGCTCTACAATCTGTCTGAGAGAGTTGTAAGTGCCTATTACACTAATGTTATGGGTAAAAACTGGTACTTTATTCATGGGTTAGCGAAAGGCCCAATAAGTGAGTCCAAAGGAAGAAGTCCAGCTTGTTCAACCCTAGGGTCGTTAAGCAAGGTCACTAGGTCACAAGCTACGTGCTTAGTATAAGACATAGCTGAAGTAATAATTCAGCTCACTGAAAGGATGAAGGCGCTAAGTCCCGGCTCACATAATCAGCGAGTCATCCTACATGAACTCGTTTCGCCTAAAATAAGCTCGAACCCACTGCCAGAAGGATAGCAGTGACCTTGGGCTAGAAGATTTGGTTCTCGGAGCGCAACACTTAGTCGGCAGCTCGCTAAGGTCGAGCATGAGACAAGCACATGTCAGTTTGTAGGCCCAGCAGATAGGGACTCACCTGCAGAAAGTAACTTATAGAAGCTGAATTGTAGGAGCCTATGTAGTCTTGTACATTTAATGATTGATGTAATAAAATTATAACTAGTAAATTTACAATTGTAATCTCCCAATCTTTATAAATAAAAGGAAGGAGATCATTGTAAGGGGACTTCGGACAGAGATACTGAAACTCTGTAGAAATTTCTCCTGTATAATAAAATGCTACCATGGATGTAGGGATCGATGTTGCCCAATTTTGGCCAGACCACATTAAAAATCTCTTAGTTTGGCTGTTGTTTTTCCTTTCCATTCCTCCACTCTTCATCTTTAACAACCAGAAAGTAGTTTGAGTCCAAAAGAACTTCTTAGGTTAGCTGTTGATTGTTGGTGTCCTAGTTGATTTCTTGTGTAGCCACAATGGTTAGAGGAAGATCCCCCAGGAGCTCAAATGCCCTAATTGATCAGTCAGCAGGTGTTCTTGCTACCAGCATCACTACCAATACATATTCTAAAATGCACCATCAACCTGCTACTGCCTTCAGAACTGATGAGATGTAAATACCTTACCAATCCTAGCAAACGTTTGAAAATATGATAAGAAAGTTGATTGAGGCTATTAGAGTGTTGGCACAAGCTCAGACCTAAGGAGTGCAAAAGCAAAAGGAGATTATTGTGTAGCTTCAATAGCTACTAAAGAGGCTTAGAGGGAAAGAACGACCAAACAGATGCATCAACGCTCTGATTCAACCCACTCCACTAATCAACAGATGAGGTTAGAAGCTCATCAATCCTGCGAGAACTGTGATAGTCAATAGCTCGGGAGCTTGCATTAAGCTGAAAGCTTGAACAAGACCAACCAAAGGCATACAATAGGTCATAGCACCCATGACCAAAGAAAACAAAAGAGCCAGCAATCCTCTAACCTACAATCCGAAACAAAAGACCTGGTGATAAAAGAAGTGCTTCAAAGGCTAAAGTGATTAGAAAAATGTCCTTAGGCTCAAAGTGGTTAGGATTGCAATGGGTAGAGCTCGTCGTTCTCCATTGAGATTGAAATGTAGCCCCTTCCTTAAAAGCTTAAAGTTCTCGCAATTCCACTGTACGATGGAAACAATGACCTATGTGACCATCTTGATGTGTTCAATGTCCAGATAAACCTTCAAACAACTGATCCTCTAGTCAAGTGTCAAGTCTTCCTAACCACATTAGGAAGTGTCCCCCACGCATGGTTCAGAGGCCTCTTGGCTCGCACTATCAATACTGGGAAGAGTGACAGAAGAAATTCATCGATCAATACCGAGTGTTAAAAAGGCAGCTCGCACCACCCTGCCATCTCGCGATGATCTTTCAGTGCAAGCATGAGTCATTGAAGAATTATATTGCTAGGTTCAGACTTGAGGCCAATTTAGTAGAGAATCCTTCATAGGAAAGCATTTTGGCAACAATCCACGTGGAACTCTGCAAAGATGGAAAGTTATATAAAAGTCTGTATAAGTCCCTGATGAAAGATTTAACCAAGTTTTATGAGTAAGCTACCAAGCAGATCAAATAGGAGGAAACCTTCGACTCGGGAAAGCCTGATCGAAAAGATGAGAAGGATGTATCCATCCATAGCAAAAAGAAAGGCAATATGAATTAAGGTGACCACTCTGGTGAACGGGCCACGAAGAAGTCTAAGAAGGCCAAGGACAAGGGACCTCAACACCTGGGTCATCGTGAGCATTATAGCATCCTATCAGATGCCCACGATAGGATATTCATAACAGAACGGGACAAAGAGGATTACGCCCTCCAAAATTCCCTACAGGTGAAGGAACCAAGAAGAGTTATGTGCTTACCATAATGAGGTTAGCCATGGTACTTCGAATTGCCAAGCCCTCAGGGATGCAATCGAGGACATGATTAAGAGAGGCTGCTTAAGAGAGTATGTGGTGTGACCTGCAGGGCAGCAATCTTGATATCTTCAGCAAAATCCTAATCAAGAGTAGGGGGCTCAGTTAAAGTTATACATTGATGACGTATTAAGATTCATAAACCAATGTTAAAGCTTCCCTTTGTCTTTGCTGAAAGAAACTTTATTTTTCTATTGGCTTAGCCCTACAGCGATTTTTCAATTACATGTATCCAATTTGCTTTTTGCTATCAAGAGTGTGTGACCCTTTGAGCTCGTATGTGGTCAGCCTTCTCAAGCAACATGTGTATTCAAATTGCCAACTGCGATCTTTGGTCTAGTTAAGGCATAGAGGCGCTCAAATAAAATCATTGCCAACTGCGACCTTCGGTCTAGTTGAGGCGTGGAGATGCTCAAAATAAACTCATTGCTAATTTTAACCTTTGGTCCAATTGGGGCATAGAGGTGCTAAAATAAACTCATTTTTCTTGCCTAAGTGATAAAATTGCTAGCAAGATCAAAACTCGTTTTGCCCGCTAAGCAACAAGATTATTGTGGTGCAACTCATAAGGTGCAGCTCACATGTGACCTAATGTTCATAGCTCACATGCAACGAACAGTTCACAGCTTTCATGTGAAGTATGGCTTGCAGCTCGCATGTAACACATCATTTGTAACTTTCATGTGATATCCCATAGAATGCAGTTTTCATGCGATCTGCCAGGACGCTTTCTCTTATTATTGACTAAAGGGACTCATGATTCTTAGACTCATTTTCAATTGAAGAATGTGACCAATTGGTCATCCAAGCATTCTGTCGGTCCCAATTAAAATGATTACAGAATGTGGAAAGAGAATGGATCTTGCCCTTATCTCGTTGGAGATCAATATACACCAGTATCAAATTTGAATTTATTCAATTTTCATGTAAAAGAATGAGAGAGATTATGCTGCAAAATATGAATCAAAGTTAAGTTGCAAAAATTAGGATAGTGCAGAATAAAATGAAGAGATGAAGACCAATCTTTTAAAGTGGTTCAAATTGAATTGAAATCGCAATTCAAGTATACTCCACTTGATCTTTCTTAATCAAAAGACCTCTCAATTAAAGAAGAAAATCTTTAGGATTGACAGGCTCCTAAAAATGCCAGCTTCATAGTACAACTACAAGAGATTAACAGGTTTCTTGCTAACCTAGAAGATTTACAGCAAGCTCTTTTAAACCTATACAGATTTCTAAACCCTAGAAATCTCAAATAAACGAAATAAAATTAGTAAAAGAGATGGATATACAATACCAATCATTTGAGAAAAATTTCCCAAATAGAGCTACTCAAACTTGAAGCAGTGTTGATCTCGAGAGATTTCAAAACATTGAGGAATCTAAAGTATTTTGAGCGATTTGTTTCTTAATCAGTTTTTGCACTTGAAAGATATGAAAAAAGATGTGAAAATCTCATATTTATAGATAAGGATTAGATCAAAATAACTGCCATAACCATCTGTAACGAAAAAATGATTTTTCAGTTGTACATCGATGTAACATCGATTATGGTCTGTTATTCACTAATTCATCAGTGTGACTTTAATGTGAAATGAGTTGTCTGAAGCTATACATCGATTTATACATCGAAGTAAATAAATTTCCAAACTTTCGGTGATGATTTTTGGTCGATACATCGAAGTGACGTTAATTCAATAATGAGATTTTTGTTCATACATCGAAGTGACTTCGATTTATTTATGAAGATCTTTCACAGTTCTTCAGTACATCGATGTTGCATCGAAGTATGCAGTAATTTT
>JANHAO010018514.1:0-13573 GCA_026873985.1 Saraca asoca
TTTTTTTTCTAGTTTTATGCGCATTTCAGCACGGAAAAATATTGTGGGCCCAAGCGTAAGGTTTTCCGTGCAATTTCCTCCCTCACTTTTTTCGCGCGTAACCAATCACCAACATTTCCTATTTTCCGCACATGTTTTCTACAGAAAACCATTTTTCACGCGTTTTCCGCGCAAACAATCAAGCGGTTAGTATCTCTTAGTCCTAAAGCCGCCATACCTCCCAAACTCAATTCCTTGAAGCATATATTCTCCTTTACATCAGAATCACAAAATCCAAATCTTTTGGCACCACGTCGCACACACATTCACCACAAAATTTTAAGTAAAACATAAAAAAAATTTCAAAGGTAACATCCATTGATCTTAAAGTGTAACTATTATGGAATACATGAATAATGAAAGCTAAATTAATTAAACAAAATGTTATCAGAGAAATATGCATGTGACTAACACTATAAAAAAATGGTGCAGTTAGACAGCGATTAATTAGAGGTAGTTGATGTGAACAGCCGTTACATATTAATTTAGTGGCGGTTTGCTTAACCGTCATTAGATTTTGGTTGAGGCGGTCATTTAAAGGCAGTGCCTAGGATAATTGCTAATATATTATTATCATTTAGAGGCTATTTTTTTGGGCAATCATTGTAAAGTGTAAAATATTATCACTTTGCCTTTGATCAAATCTGTTAATGCATTCATTTTGAAGTTTTTGGAAGCTTCAACTCATTGTTGTCATTGCTCCTCTTGCTCCGCTGTTGATTCTCCACCTTGACGCCAGTAGCAATTGGAAGCTCACCAGGTGAGTTTGCTTTTCGACCTTTTTATTGTGCATCTACTTTTAGCTTAGGAATTGTAGCTCATACGATGAGGACTTTGCTATCAATAACAGAGTTTTCTGCTTCTATTTGTTTTTTTTTTTTTTTGCTTCTACTTAATGTAATATACCTTCTAATTATTCTATTTTTCTCCCTTTTTTACTTTGATTTGTCGATCATTGCGAAGCTTCCTCAACAGTTGAAGAAGCAAACCACAAGTAATTTTGGTGCTCTGAATTAGGGATTATACAAAATTAGCTCTTGAATTTTGTATGGATTATAGTGGTTTTTGTAAAACTTAATTCTTGAATTAGTTCTGAGTTGATGTATTTTTTAGTATTGCTTAGGTGTTTTTATGGTCAGAATTAGGATTTTAGTTTAATCTTAGGAATATAGGATTTGTAAGCTTAGATGTAATTTTGTGGAATTTAGGAACTATAACTAAACCATTGAAAGTGTTGTTGCTCTAAAAGTAAGTTGATTTACAAATAAATTAAAATTTAATTTCTTTATTTTCTGATCATAAAGGAGGGGTTTAAGCTACTGGACTAAAGGCTTTGTTATATCATAAACTACTTTCCAATAAGTTTGGTCTTTGCTGATAGGAACTCTATAACTACTTTTCAATGGTATGGCATATAACTTCCTAGTATGTTACTTAATAAGCAAACTTTTCACCTTTTGTTTAGTGTGATAGACATTTTGTTGTAGGATTTGCACTTGGGGCTAGTAGGAAACTTCATATATCTAGCTAACTAGTCCAACTAGTATAAAAATGAAAATTAGAGATATTTGGTTAGATGGGATATTTATTGTAAAATTGCAGTGTGTTATTAGTGGGGGATGATTTGATTTTGATGAAATTCAATGGGTTAAGTCTCCAATAATTAATAGCTTCAAGGAATAAACATTTCCTCTTATATTTATATTAGTGCAGACTCCACACATATCTAGACATGTTGGTGTGAATTCCTCTGCCTTATAGTGTTACTTACTGTGATTGAAGAGGACCATCTTGCCAGGATTTGTTAATCTTAACCATTAAAATTGACAACATTTCTCTATCATTCCCTGTTTAGCCATGACTTCTTAAGTTTTAATCAAAACCATTAGGAGGAAAAAGAAAAATATTTTTTGAATATGCTAGTAAACTTCTGTTTTAAGCAGAGATATGGAGTTTAATATGGGAGAATACTTTCAAAGGATTTTTCTTTTATAAATCATGATTCATAACTTTAATATCATTTTTTTCTAAAGGAACAACAGTTCCTAAACTCTTCAAATTAAATAATATCTACTTTGATAATGTATTTCATAGATTCTGCTACCCTTATACTTTACCCTCAACATCTGTTGTCCATTCTAAAAGTACAGGTATGGCTTTATTCTCAGGAAGCAAAATCTTCAAGCAGTTGTTAAAAGAAAAATTCCTTCAAATATTAAATTATGCTGTACTTAAGGACTCAAAAATGAAATGAGTGTAAAAGAATGTGTTAATCTCTAAGCAACGAGCTGCAACTTGCATTCTGTTTTATTACAAAAATTCTGGTTTGCAGAGGCTTCTGTTTTAATAGTACCAAAAATCCTATTTTTTTTTTTGGTTCTTCGGGCTTATGCATATTTTGGTTTACATGGGATTCTATTTATGGGGTATCCCAACTATATGATGTTTTTGTTTTCATTTGTTCTTAAAATTTCAAGATTAGCAATTATTTTTCTTATTTAGGTTGAAATTTGGTTATGCTATGAGCAAAATTTGGAAGTGCTAAGATTATTTTGGACTGAGCAATAGATTTTGATGTATAGGTGAACTTTTTTTTTTTAATGTTTGGCATTCTTTTTATGGTATACCAAATATCATTCTTACCTTAGATACTTTGTAGTAAAGGATTTGTTATTGTTTGCATTTAAAAATGTAATAGCTTAGTATGGATTTTAAAATGAGTGTAACTTTCCTGCATTTGGTAAAACATGGAGATTGTTTAGTGTAACTTTTGCTATATAAATTTTTGAAGTTGTAAATGCAATTTCAACCATTGTCATGCATTTTGCTACTTGTGACAAATAACTGAAAATACACATAGTTTGTGGTATTGCCGTTCTTGTTATGTTCGTATGTTACAAAACATTTGCTTCCAATTTAATATTGTTATTCTCATTTAGCATCAGATTATATGTTGTCTCCTATGTTGCCAAACGTGTAACTTTGTATGTTTTCCTATGAATTAGTTTCATTAGTGATGTTATTTCAATGAATATAGCATTTTTTTTAAAATTTTAAGCCTAAATAAATCTAGTTTAAAAGTTGATCATTATGTTTAATGGGACCTTCAGCAATCCACTAGTAGATTTTAATGCAGTTATTATGTGGGGTTGTTTACATAGATGTGAGAAAGAATCATGATGCAGAGCATAGGTATAAAAATGATGTAGCTTGATAGAATTGATATAAACAAATGCAAAAGTGTGCCTTAGTCAACCATTTATTTATTACAAAAAAAAATGTATAAGTGGATAATTTTATCATAGGATGACATTGTTGTTCCCACTTATAAACAATACCTCTAACTTAGCTGCTATATTTAGTTGAAAATAATTAGTATCAACTATCTTTCACACAATCAAGCAAAATGTTTTTAGAAGTAGGATTGGTTTTGAAATATGGAATAATTCCTCTTCCTACCTCTAATAGTGCCTTCCTTGTGTTTTAAAACCATAGATATGGATAAATCATAGATTAGTTGGTCAAGGAATACAGATAAGTATAAGAAAGGATTGAATAAGTTCTTTGATTTCGCATTTCAACAACAATCTATCTAAGGGAGAATAATATGTCAATGTTGTAGTTGTAAAATTAAAAAATGATTGAATAAAGATGAAGCATATGGTCACTTGTCTCGAAAGCAATGTCTAGCTGAATACACTAAGTGGATATGGCATGGGGAGTGCAAAGAACTTGAAGCATCTTCTAGTAGAGTGCCTATGGTTGAAACTTCCCAAAATATAGGTCTCCAACATCCTTTAGAAGACATGATCAATGATGCATTTGGGTTTGGTAGTTTGCATGATGACAATGAGGCTAACTCGTCTAATGAAGATGCTAATAATAATGACAAGATGCAGGGACAGACAATGGATAAAGTCAATGTCAAGTTTTACAAGTCACTCAATGAGTCAAGAACTTTATGAAGGGTGTACGAAGTACTCCAAACAATCTTTTCTAATAAAATTGTACCATATCAAGTACTTATGTGGCATGATAGATAAAGCCATGACAATGATCTTAGAATTATTGAAGGATGCATTTGCGCATGTTAAGATACTTAGTTCTTTGTACAAGGCTAAGATTCTTTATACGAGGCTAAGATAACCATCACCAAACTTAGTCTCAATTACACTAAGATACATGCTTGTTCAAATGATTGCATGTTGTATTAGGGTGAGGATAAGAATAGCAAAATATGTAAGAGATGTTAAACATTTAGATGGAAGGAAAGGGTTATTGGTAAGAAGAAGAAACAACATGTAAAAGTGTTACACTACTTTCCAATTAAACAAAGGTTATAAAGGTTGTTTATGTCTACTAAGACGATTGAGAATATGAGTTGGCATATAATTGGGAATTGTAATGATGGTTAGATGAGGCATCGAAGAGACTCTGAAGCGTGGAAGAAGTTTGATGTAACTTACCCATAATTTGCTTCGGATCCTCGAAGTGTTTGCCAAGGTGTAGCCACAGATGGATTCAATCCTTTTGGAAACATGAGTACTAATTATGGCATTTGGCTTGTAATTTTGATACCATACAATTTGCCACTGTGGATGTGTATGAAACCAACTTCTTTCATTCTCTTGATCATTCTGGGTAAACGAATGTCAGGGAATGACATTGATGTCTATTTACAACCTCTTATAAAAGAGTTGAAAGAGTTATGGATAGAGGGTGTGGACACTTATGATTTCTCAATGCATAAAATGTTCAAAATGTGGGCAGTACTAATGTGGATGATTAGTGTTTTCCCAGGGCTTAGTAACCTGTCTGGCTGGAATACACATATTGGATTAGCTTGCCCGACTTGTAACTTTGATACAATTCTAGTGCATTTGCCTCATAGTAGAAAATGATGTTTTAGGGACATCATCATTTTCTTGGAGCAAATCACGGTTGATGAGGCTTCAATTTGATAGGAGTTAAGAGTTTAGAAACTCTCCGAAAATACTATCAGGCGTAGAAATCTTCAGATAAGTAGGGAACATTAATATTACATTTAGGATGCCAATATAAGGGGATGCTAAAGGGAAGCGAGCTCATGGAAATAACAATGAAGTTGACTCACAACAATGGAAGAAGAAGTCTATATTCTTCCAACTTCCATATTAGGAGACTAATATATTGTGTCACAATCTTGATGTCATGCATATCGAGAAAAATGTGTGTGACAATCTCATTTACACATTATTGAATGAGACTGGGAGGATAAAAGGCCATATTAATGCTTGAAAGACTTTTAGGCAATGGGTATAAGAAGGGACTTGTGGCCTGATGATAAAGGAAAATACTAGCCATGTCTTTTCACAATGACAAACACAATGGAATATGCATTGTTAAAAGGATTGAAGAATATGAAGATACTTGATGGATATTCAAGCAACATTTCTAGATGTATCGACTTAAAACAACACAAGTTGTTTAGGCTAAAAAGCCATAATTGTCATGTACTTATAGAGTAATTACTACCCCTTGCAATATGTAATGTGTTGCCAGACAAATTGACTATAGTGTTGGGTGAGTTAATCTCATATTTCAAACAAAAATGCAGTAAAACTTTTAACCTTGCTGACAGTCAGAATGTCTAACATTGAATTGTTCTTACATTTTGTCATTTAGAGATGTTGTTCCCCCTATCATTCTTCACTGTTATGGTTCATTTGTGTGTTCATCTACTTGATGAACTATGTTTGTGAGGTCCAATACAATATTGATGGATGTACCTTACTAAGAGGTAATAGTTGATTTCATCCATTTAACTAAGACTTGCAAGTGAACTTATTTTTTTTCCTTAATGACATCTTCCTTTATGTAGATATTTGGGGCACATAAAGTCTTATGTTCACAATAAGGCTCAACCAGAAGGTTCCATTGCTGAAGGGTATATATCCAAATAGTGTTTCACATTTTGTTCAAAATATTTGGAAGGAATTGAGACAAGGATCAATCAACTAAGACGCGTGAATGATGAACCAAATGATATTCAATGTGAAGAATTGTCTAATATCTTTCCTAATATAGGTAGACCAATGGGTAGCGGTTCTAGTCTCATGCTGACACATATAGAGATGATACAAGCACATCGATATGTTCTATTTCATTGCAAAGAGGTTGATCCATTTACCGAGTAAGTATTCATATTAAACTATATATCTTTGATCATATATATATTTATGGAGTAAGTATTCACATATATGTCATTGCTTATAGAAAATTTAAAATATATGTGAAGAGAAAAATAAGAAGTTGAACACATTCCTCTACTGAGTTGTAGAATATAGTCATCAAAGACTTTATTGATTGGTTCTCTAGATGGGGTAAGTTGTAAAAGATATTTAATGTAGAATTCATTTTTGTAGGCATAATTTGAGAAGATAATTTTCTTTATATAGCTTTTCATGGATGACATGGCTAGTAGTGTGTCGAACAATTTGAAGCAACTGGCCTAAGAACCTCTACCAAATGCTAGAAGGTTTTCAACATTCAATGTTAATGGATATAAGTTTTGGATAGTAGCCTGAGAAAATGGATTGAAAACCCAAAATTCTAGAGTTTTCATGACTTCTATAGCTAATTGTGTTTCTAGATATCAGGATGTTAATGGACAAGATGCTGTTCTTCCATATTATCGGAAATTGATAGATATTATTGAGCTCAATTACTATGAAAAATATGTAACCCTCTTTAAATATATGTGGGCTGACACCACTAATGATAAAGGCTTTCGAAAGGATTTTGGGGCTTTCATGTTGCAAATTTTAATAGATTGATTCACACTGGTGAACAAGAAGAGCATGAGCTTTTCATCTATGCACTATAAACTCAAACGGTTTATTTTGTAGAGGATCATATATCTCTAGATTGGAATGTTGTTATTCATCTCAAGCTAAGAGACTTATATGACATGGGTGAATTTGTGGATGATAAAATGTGTGAGTATGAACCATTTGCTAAAAAAGCTGAGTAATTTTTGTGAGAATGATGATAAGAATATTCAATTGGTAAGGGAAGGGGAAGATGATAATTTAGAAGGCCTTAATCTAGTATCCAATGTCGAGGAAGATGCAGATGTGTCAAAATAGCCTTCTTTTAGAATAATTCTTTTTTTGTGTGGTTTGTCTCAATGTCAAAATACTTAGATTTACAATTTATAAGCTTTCATTTGTCATGATTTGTATCATAGTGAAAATACTTAGTTTAAGAATTTAAATGTACAATTGCATTATTTGTAGTTTTTCTTAATGTGACAAAAATTAGTTTAAGATTCTTGTACAATGTGCAAATACATATTGTTTTAGAATATGTTTTGTAGAAATGGCTAAGTTAAAAAGTCCAAGGATTTGGGACACAAAAGGAGTGTCTAGTACCTATCCATCTTCTCCATAGCCCATTATAGGTGGACCACCCCTACATATCCCATACAACTTTCACAGCCGATTCAGCTTACCCAACCTAGATAGTCTACACGACCCCTGCAGTCCACATATTCACAGCCCGCTCAACCTAGACATCTCACTTGACCCACATAGTCCACTCATTCACAACTTATATAGCTAACCTTACCCACCTAGGACATGTAGCCTGATGTTCATGTTGGTAGTGAGATGGATGATGAGCATGATGATGCTCTTAGTGCTAAGAAGAGCAAGCCTAGAAGTGGATGGCAGTGCAACTGATAGGTAACCATAATATATCATTTTCTTATATGTTGGAGATAATATTGTACTAATATTTTGTACTTCTTTCAATAGATAAGGACAGTGTGGTTAAGGTTGAGAAGCTAAGGGTTGATCAAGCTTGGAGCTTGGATGGAGAAAAAATAATAGTTTGGAAGAGAGATTCTTGGTCAGTCCATAGGAGATGAAAGAGGTCCTTTTTCAATAGCAATGGGTCATTTGGTTAGGACTAAATATGGCATAGATTATGAGGCTTGGCTAAACATACCAAACTTGATTAAAGATGATATATTCAATAGATTAGTGATGGTATGCAATAGTATTGCTTTAGTATTTACAATTCATGCTTCATTCTAATACTAATGAATTTTTTTTTTCATAGTTGTATTTTCAATTTGAAAATGATAAAATGGGCAAGTGGTTTACTAATCAAGTCATTGGAAAATGATGGAGAGATTATAAAGGAGCTTTGTACAACAAACATTATGATCCTAACTAGACGAAGGAGCAAAATATTGAACAAAATTGTCTAAAGGGTATTACAAGAGAGCAATGGAAAGACTTGGTTCTCATTTGTGATAAACAAAAACACAAGGTAACTAATCACTTCTATTGAATTTAACTATGGCTGTACCAATGACTGAATGAGTAATCGAGTTTTTTTTATGTAGGAAATGTGGAAGCAAAATGCAAGGAATAGAAGTAAGTAGACCATTCCTCATATTATGGGGTCTAAAACATTTGCACAGAAAAAGGATGAAATGGTAGTGTAGCCATCTTATTTAAATGAAAACAATTAAGATTTGCTTATGAAATAAACTTTTTTTTTTGTTAAAATATAGGAGAAGGAGAAACCAGGTTCAGTTAGGTGAGTAGAGTTGTGAAATGCTGTATATAGGAAAAATGATGGTTCATATGTGAATGATGAAGCAAGGAGCATAGAGGTGAGGATTCGTTTAAAATTTTATTACTTTCAAAACGATAATTAGTTGATATCATAATGTATGTTTTATTGTTTACTTAGGAAAAATTGCAAGAAACCTTGAGCCAAGTGGACTAGGTGCAGCTTTCAATAATTTCTCCAGATGATGCTTTTGGACGAGTGTTTGGGAATGAGCACCCCAGTTGTGTTTGAGAACTAGGCATGATGTTTGTCCCACAAGCGTGTTTAGGAGTAATTATTAAAGATTTGATGGCATCCACTCCTACTGTTCATCTAGCACCCATCTTGTGAATCAAGAAGAATGTGAAAGGCTTAAATTAAAACTAGATTAAAATGAGATAAGCTCTACTATACTGAGGAGGAGTTGGCTAAAACACAGGCACAAGTGCATGAAATTATAGACTACGTTGAGGTGATAGGAGGATGTATTCCACCGCATTTGTCTACTTGGCCACCTGCTAAGTAATAGGTACAATTTTGTCATATGATATCTTTTAAGATTGTCGATGCATTGCTAAAAAATATGCTAGTTATTAGATGTTCTACTATGATATCTTTTTAAGATTGTTGATGCATTTTTGAAAAATATGCTAGTTAATGGCATTTTTTACCATTATTTGATTGATTGATGGCAAAAGAAAATGAATGAATGATGAAAGGAAGAGAGGAAATATTGATTGACCGTCAATCTTGATATCTACACAAGTTCATAGCAAAGTTGAATTTATAGGAATCATATTGCTTAAAACAACCTTTTCCTTCTAAAATCCATAATTTGGTGATAGAATATTGATTGCATTGCACCTTTTTCTTATATGGTAATGTATTAGTTTGCCCTTATGTTATTGACTTGCTGCGTAATTTCTGTATGGTGATCATTTTTGCACTTCTTTTAACGTAGTAGTTTTCCCACAAATAACTAAGGTGAAATCATCAGTTCCTATGATGCATAATGCTGAAACAAAATATTCATTACATGAAAATTTGGGAACAAAAAAAGGATCCAAAGAAGGACCACAACTTACACAATCTTTGACAATAATTTAGAGTCAAACAACAGTCATTTTGTTTTGAGATTTAGATCTGGCTTTGTCTTCCACCCTGAAGAGTAAATTGCATATAAAACCTGGTTTCTACTTAAGATTTAAGTTAATTATGGCAAGCAAAAAAAATGTTGGAGGGTAGAAAGAATGCCATAAACTTCATTACCACACTAAACATAAATTACAAATGGCATACTTCAAGAGGAAGGATAGCATCCTATTATTATTATTTGCAAGCAATATAGTAATCAGTAAATTATACTAGTTTAGCCTTGTGAAGTAATAACTTCATATGGGAATTACCTGCACTTAGAACCTACAACTGACTCATAATTTTTTAAGTTCAAATTAGATGTTTTCTTCAAAATTTCACTTCTTATTATATATAAATCAGTAAAACTTACATGCATAGCTTTTTCATCTGAAACATACATAATCATGCAGTTTCTGGAAGGTGTTGAAGTGTCTTTCCATTTTTTTAAGGATGGTATTGAAGTTAATTTAGAAGATTAATTTTCATCCATAGATGCAAGAAATTCTACAAGAGAAAGTAATTAAGACAAAAATACCACTGATCGTGCTTGGTCTTTTTAGGTTCTATTGTATTTCTTGTTTTAAACAATTTTGGAATGGAATGTAAAGTCAATTAATGCTATGGCTTTTGGTTGTACATATAAATATTTTATTTTCTTTGATTTGTGATATGAGACAAATTACATTTGAAACTTTTAAATATATTCAAATTTATGTTTTTAATTATGTGGATTTATTATTATATTGGTTTTCATTTTATTTGATTTCTTATTACACCAAGGGCTTGCATTTTTATTTTACAGGGATAATTAGTATCATTAATTAATACAATAAACAAAATGAATGACCTAAAAGTTTTTACAAAAATATAAAAAATTTACTGATGTGTATGTAATCATTGGCAATTTCAACAAAAATTTTTAAAAATAATAGCAGTGGTTACATAACCCCCACCAATTTAAATTGCAAAATTTTAAAAAATAATAACAGTGGTTATACAACCCTCGCCATTCAAATTTCAAATTTTTTGATAAAAAAAGAGGCGGTTAACTATTGGAAAATAATTGTTGTTAAATGCTTGATGCATGATTCCAATGGTTGCACATAACTGCCACTAATGTCAACCTGGCGCAATGTTTTCTAGTGGTTCTCATAACTGCTACCATTGTACTCAGCAATGGTTCAAACTGCCATTATAGTCATTACATAACTATCGCTATTTTAAGTTTTTTTTTTTATAGTGATTCATCTAGTTTTGTAAGTCTTTTGATTCAAAAACCATCAGTGACATCATAGCATTTCCTACCCAAAGTCATTTCCTTCCACTTTCCTATTTTTCTTAACCCAATTTATCAATCCAAAATCATCCTCATGACTTCTATTTTTTCTATTCTAACTATCAATTATAACTCAACTCCCATACCAATATTTAAAGGAGAAGCCTATGATTTTTGAAATATTCAAATGAAAACTTTACTAATTTCACAAGATTTGTGGGAGTTAATAGAAAAAGGATATGAAGAACTAATAAAGCTAAAGGAGATATCACAATGGTCAGCCGCAAAACAAAAAGAGTATAAGCAAAACAAGCAACAGGATGTAAAGGCTTTGTACTTTCTACAAGAAGGAGTTGACCCAATAATATTTCCAAACATCATGGTGGCAAAAACATTAAAGGAGCAATGGAAGATATTGGAGAGAAAATTCAAGGGCTCCAACAAAGTAATTTTTGTTAAGCTTCAATCTTTATAGAGAAATCTTGACAATTTGACAATGAAGGATGGAAAATCAATCAAAACATTCTTTTCTCATATCTCCAATATTATAAATCAAATTAGAAGTCATGGGAATACGATAGAAGACAATAAAATTATACAATAAATCTTAACAAAACCTTCCTTCTAAATTTAATTATGTGCTGGTTACAATAGAAGTATTGAAAGACTCATCAAAACTTACTCTAATGGAATTAATAGAAACTCTCGTAGCATGTAAGAAAAGAATGCAAAAGTTGGATGAACCACTAGAGCAAGTTTTCCAATCAAAATTTAATATCTACAATGATGTTGGAGATAATAAAAATAGCCACAACAAAAATCTTCAAAATAGATTATCATCTACTAATTGTAGTAGAGGGAGAGGAAATTACAAAAATCAATAGGGCAATAGAGGAAAGTCAAACTCCTATTGTAGTTTATGTAAAAAGAATAATAATGATACACTACTACAATGCTTACACATCGGTTATTTCATGCATGCCACGTTGGTTTTGAGACTAACATCTATCTGAGCAATTTTGTAGGTTAGAATAATCCATGTCGATTTTTTAACTGACGTGTAAAACAAGAAACAATGCCAATTTCTAAATATGACTAATGTCTTTTATTCGGACAAAATTTTACACTTTTTTTCCACTAAAATATCGATTTTTATCACAAATCGACATCTTTTCTCAGCCACTATAGATGTCAATTTTATAAAATAATTAACGTATTTTTGCGATCACTAACGATGTCTATTTTAGGCTACTGTCTCAATAGTATATTCATTTATGATGATTAATTTGATTGGGATATACCACTTTTGAATAGAGATTCCAAAAGAAATTTTATAAATTTCACCTTCTTCTGGGATTTCTATTTCCTTTTCTTTTCCCATTTGAAGAGTAGAAAGGATTAACTCAGAGTTTTCTTGCCTCTGTTTTAATTCTTTCATTTCTTGTTTTAAAAGATTAAGTTCATGCTGAAGGTCTTGCAAATTGACAGGTCTGCAGACTTTTGGACTAAACCTATTTAAAGTTTCTTTTAGGTTTTAATTTGGTGTCCTAGTTTTCCTTGTTTAGTTAACTGGGACAGGTTGTTCTATTTGTCTGAGCTTTCTAAGGTATTCTATCTGCTGCTCCTTATTCGGGAGGTTCAGGATTACTTCCATAAGTAAGTCCTTTCTTTAGTTAAGACATTTATTTCTTTTTCTTCAGAAGATGATGTATCTTCCGAAGTAGAAGAGCAACAATCCTCTTGTTAAACTTCTTTGCTGTTTTCTATTTCTACTTCTACTACTTCCCTATCTTCAAAAGAAGCACCAGAAGACTTATTTTGTTCCTTCACAATTAAGAGGTTATTAATTTGTTCTAGAACTTTAACCTTTAGGTTAAATTTCCTAAGGTTCTTATTGAGTCTACAAAATTTAGCTATATGACCTGGCTTGTTACACCTGTAACAGATAGGTCTTGTGTCTTGATTTAGATCAGGAATGTATCTAGGTTTTCTCCTAGTTTTCCTGCTTGTTGAGGGTTTTAAGGTTTTGGCTTCTATCTCCTTTTGTTTCACCCTTCTCCTATGTTTAGATTTGAAGGTTTTTGGGCAGATAAAATCAAATTGTTCGTAGAAAGATCCTAATTCTTTTCTATTCAAGGCTCATTCCTTTACTATTTACCTCTGAATTTTGTCATCCTGGCAAATTTTTAGTGCTACTTTGTGAACATATGCGACTAATTGTCCATACATTAGGGTTTCATAAGGGATAATCCCATTATGATGTTTCTAATTTTATCCTTAACTTTGTCTCCTAGGGATTGAGGGAATCTTGCAAGGAATTTTTCCTTCCAAAAAGGTTGATTTGAGTCAGACCTAGTATAGATCCTGCTGAAGAAGGCATTCTTATACTAGGCAAACTCTCTTAGGGTTTTACATTTGAGATTTGACAGTAATTGATAAGTAGAAAATGTACCTATAAAAATACTTGATTTTGCGTCTTAATTAGTCATTAACTTGTAGTTTTTGTCTATCTTTTCC